>JAODAL010030724.1:0-49511 GCA_025379985.1 Phyllomedusa bahiana
CACTTGCAGTCCAAAGAAATATCGGAAACGGGGGCTCAGGAGGCAGGGGGCAAATTTGTCCTCATTTGCGGAGTGTTGGCGGTAAAATTTGATACCGGGGGTGGGGGCAGTTCTTTGCTAAACCCGGGGGGACCCGAATAGGGGTATATGTAGAATCTGTAAGCAAAAAAGTAAAGTGGACCCGGGGAGCTAACGGCACCAGGGCCCGGGCCTTTTAACCCCTTTCACTTCCCCCAACCCAGTGGCCGGGGAAAAAAACCCGGGCCCTCGATGGGGTACCCCATCCTGCCGCAGAAAGCACAGCGCCCATTTGGCAACCTTCCCAAATTGCGCCCAGTAAAGGTCCCCCACCTCTGCGGGGAAGGGAGCTTTTTTCTCTTTGACATCATCCCCCAGGCCCCAAGTTTAATTGCTCCTCGCTACTAAATGGGGGGCCAGCAGTCTTTTAAAGCGAAGCGTTTTCCCCAAAAAAGCCAGCAGTTTGGTCCAACCACCCTAAGGTCCCGAAGTTTGGACCGTACCCTGCCCAAAAGTTTTTGGTGCTGCAGTCCCCCCCTTTCCCAAATGGGGACTCTGCACCATTTCAAAGAATTTAATGGTTTGTCCCGGGCCGAGATGGAGGGTTCCAAGCCAAAATTTTTTTTTTCCCAAAAAAGGCAGTACCAGCCTTCATAAATATGGGGGGGAAAACAAAGGGGGGGCCGTCCTTGAGCTTATGGGTTTTGTTCCAAGGGGGCATGGCGGGCCGCAACGTCTGGAGCTTTTAACTACGGTCGGGGCCCAGTCCATGTCCTTTACGGCCCACTGGGTGAATGTGCTTCCCCCCAGGTACACCAAAAAAATTTGAAAGGGGGACCCCGCTTTCTCCTCCTGTTGTAAAAAATGTGGCCCTGCCCCCAATTCCGCCTCCCCTCCTCCACCCCACCCCCAATCCGGGCCCCCCAAAAGGGACGCTCCATCATACCACATGTGTAGGGCACAGCTTGTCCCAGTTTTAAACATGGCTTGCCTGGGCGAAAAAAGTCACACAGGGGGGAATGTTTCCGCTTTAATGCAGAAAAAAAAATCAAATGTGGGGGTTTTTCTCCGCCCCAAACCCTGCAAAATGGGAAAACCATGGTAAAGGAAAATTTGGGAGGAACATGGTGCCCGGCTGAAACCGAGGAGGATTTTCCTCCCCCTTTCAAGGCGCAAGTTTTTCAATCGGGTTTGGTAAAGGTTCTAAAAGTTTTTTCCAGGGTTTTTTGGGGTTTTCTGAAAAGGGCCCATGAAATTTGTGCATGCCTTCATCCTTTCCCTACAAAGCCGGAACACCCTCCCGATTTGCAGCGGCGAATGGCCCCCCCCAAAAACACTCTGTTTGCGAGTTTCCCCCGTTGGAATTCCAGCCTCCCCAAAATTTTTTGGACGATTTTTTTGTGATCCAGGGGGAAGGGAGTACCCCCCTTTTTAAAACTTTGATGTCAGCCAGGGCAGCTCATGCGTGACTTCTGCCGTTTTTTGAGGCCATTCGGGGAGGCCATGTTATTTGTCAGTCGCCAGGCTAACGGGATGAAAACGTAAATTCCACTGTTCATGCCCGGGAAAACAGATGCTAAAAAATCTGTTTTGGGCGGGGGCGGGAGATGTGGCGCTACATCTCACGGACATGAGTGGGGTGGGGACTGAAAGGGAGGGGGAAAGGGGGAAAGGGGGACATTGGAGCAAAGCATTGTCTGGTGAAATGATTGTTTTTCTACCCAGGTGACAAAGAGGAGGAGCAGGAGCAGCGGAGAGGTTGATGGGATGAGGAAAAACGAGGCAGATAAACCCCCCAAACAAACCGGGGGCAGTATACATTTGGGGATGAGGCAGGGGGCCCCCCAGAGGGCACTTGTGCAGATGGCCCGCGCATGCTGATTTGCCCGGGCTAGGACAGCCCAATAGTCAGCCTTTTGGGAGAGGGGTGATTTCTGGGGGTCTCCCCCCTATTTTTAAAACCCCCAAATCCGGTCCAAAATGGGGGCCTTTTTTCCCCAGGATTGAGGGGAGTTAAAAAATCAAATATATAAAAAGGGGCATCCTCCCCTAGTCAGTTGGCCGCCTTTCCTATGTGCGGCCTCGTTTCCCCCCTCTGAAAGGTCTGACCGGGGGGGTTTTTCAGCGCTCACGAAATACTGCCGCGGTGCCGGGGGAAGGTGGGGGGGTCGGGCAGTATAGCTCCCTCACAGCGGGCCTTTAATCGGATCCCCTGTTTAGGGGGCCCTTCCCTTTACCCCCCTTGTGAGGAGGGCAGTCGCCAGAAACCGCAGGGCCTGGAGCAGACCCCGAACCAACAGGTGGTGGCCTACTTGGACGCACTTGCACCCCGTTAGAAAAAACCCTTTACCTACTGGGGAGCCAAAATGGGTTTTGTGGCCGCAACCCTTTCCCCAGTTTGCAGTAAGAAAATGTCCTGCCCGGCCCGTAGTGTGGCATCCGAGCGGGGGGTTCTGTGCGGGGGGGGGCCATTTGTTACCCCCAAAGGGAAAACCCCCTTTTTCCCGGGAAAAAATGGTAAAGACTGACCTTTTTCAAGTTTAATCGGGGGGGATGGCCGGATTTCCCCAAAACCCCAAAGCCTTAGGGGGCAGCTACTCAGCCCCTGACGGGCCTTTACCCAAACTGTGAGAAAAGAGTCCCGGGTTTTAAAACCAAACCCGCCTCAGCCAAATTCTGATGCCCCCACCCCCTGATGGGCCCCAATGGTGCCAGTTTTTCCCCTCTGCCCCCAAACCAAACTTTACCAGGGGTGGTATTGCCACCCACCTGCCCAAAAATCTGTCATTGGCCACTGTCTGAATCATGCTGCTTTCTGTGGTTTCTTTCCGTGACTAAAAACACTGTGTTTATTGTCCCACAATGGGCCTAAAACCCCGTTTTTTTCCAACCCAGAAATTTATTCGCCACTGTCTGACCTCATGCTGCGCTGTGGCTGCTGCCTTTACCCACACACTGTGTCATTGTGCCCCTGTTGACCCCATCTGCTGCTGGGGTTTCTGTGTACCTAACACTCCCGTCATTGTGCCACTTCTGGGCCTCTGCTGCTGCTTTTGGCTGCTGCCGTGACCTACCACTGTTTTCATTGTCCCCCCTGTGGCCCATTTCCCGTTTTTGCCCCAAATCCCCAATGGGCATTGTTTCCACTGTCCCGAAATTTATGGCCCGCTTGCTGGGCTGCTGCCCCTGACCTACACTCCCGTGTCATTTTTACCCTTAAAAAGGACCTCATGCTGCTGCCCCGTGGCTGCCTGCCCCCTGGACCTACAAACTCTGTCATTGGCCACTGTCTGAAACCCCATTTTGCTGCTGTGGCTGCTGCCGTGAACCCCCCACACTGGTCATGGGCCACTCTGTGGCCCACTCCTTTTTTTTTCCACCTCCAGGAAAGTTTTTTTTGCCACTGTCTTTACCCCATGCGTGCTGTTGGCTTTCTGCCGTGACTCCCCCAATGTGTCATTTTGCCACTGCCCCCGACCTCATGCTGTGCTGTGGCTGTGCCCAAAGACCTCCAACCCCTGTGTCATTGTTTCCCCTCTGGGGGCCCCAAATCCTGTTTTGCCACCTGCAGAAAATTTATTTTGCCAAAGTCTGATCTCATTTCTGCTGCTGTGGCTGCCTTGGGGGTACATCCACACTGTGTCATTTTTCCCCCCTTGGGCCTACTCCCGTTTTTGCCCCTCCAGAATGTCATTGTGCCACTGTCTGACTTTATGCTGCTGCTGGGGCTGCTGCCGTGACCCACACACTGTGTTAAATTTTGCCACTTTTTTGACCTCATGCTGCTGCTGTTGGCCCGCGCCCTGACCTACAACTGTGTCCCTTTTGCCAATGTCTGACCTAATTTCTGCGCTGTGGCTGCTGCCGTGACCTTTCCACTGGTTTATTGTGCCAAATTATGACCTCATGCTGCTGCTGTGGCTGCTGCTGTGACCCACATACTCTGTCATTGTGCCACTGCTGACCTCAGGGTGCTGCGTGGCTTATGGGCCCCCCCACCCACACACTTTTTTCATTGTTTCCCCTGTCTGACCTCATGCTGCTGCGACCCGGGGACCTCCCACTGGGGTCATTGGCCACCTGGGGGCCCCCAAATTTCCGTTTTGCCAACCCCCAAAATGTCCCTTGGTTGGGCCCCTGTCTGACCTCATGTTGCTGGGGGCTGCCGCCGTCACCTCCACACTCTGGGCCAAATAATGTTTCCCCCCTTTAGCCTCAGCTTGTTTTTTTTTTCCCCGTTTCTTTTGGCATGAAAGTGTCATACTAAAAACACAAAAATTGAAAAAAGACCAAACCCCCCTCCCCCCCTGCATATTTTAAAAACATTTCACAACGTTTCCCGCAAACCCCGCCGGCTCGTGCAGCCTGGAAAAAACTGTTTTTTTAAAAGTGATTTGTCCCCCAAGTTTTAAATTTGGTTTTTAAAGTTATTTTTGCCCAGAAATTTTTGGGGGGAAAAATGAACGAAACGAATTTTTGGGAAATTTTTGCCCAACTCTACTTTTATATCCACAAACCCAAATTGGGGTCCCAAAGTTAGAGCAGGGAAAAATTGGGGGAATGTTTAATCCCAAAAAAAAATTCTTCTTTATATCCTATCAGGGAAAACCCAAAGGAAACATTATCGGGTTTTGCCCGGAAAAATTTCGTAATTGAAATTTCCCTTACACCAGCCTGGGGCACCAATTTTCCCGAGAGACCCCTACCCTTCTTCCCAAATTCCCCCCCAAAAAGAAGATTTTTCAAACACTTTTCTCATAAACAAATGGATTTTGGTTTTTTTCCGGGGGGTTTTTCAGTAGAAAACTCAATACAAGCTTGCTTTCACCTGGGGAAAAACCCGTCAGTTGAAAATTTCGACACTTTTCCCCAAGGGGTTTCCCCAAAAGCACCCAAAAATATTCCATAAGAAGATGGCGGGAGTGTTGGCCAAATATTCCAAACCTGAAGGGGAATTCTGCAAAATGTTTATTAAAGTTATGCTGGGGGCCCCAGAGACTGAAGAAGAACATTTTTACTTTGCTCAAAAAAAATTTTTTGGAATTTCTGGGGAAAAACTGGGCTAAAAAGGGAAATTCCAAGAAAAAGCAAAATTTAATCCCAAAAGTCACGAAAAATTTTTTAGGGGTCCCCTATCACACCTTTAAAGGGAAAATGCCTGACCAGCAAAAGTGGAAAAACAACAAAGGTTGAAGCCCTTTCCCGGGTTTAAAAAACGGCGCCCGAGGTCTTTTCTGGGATTAAATTTCCCCCACCAGAGAGACTTCATTTCCCCATTTTGCAGACATTGCCAGACCTTTTTACAATCTTTTTAAAAAAAGAAAGTGAAGGGTGATGACATCACAAAGAATGGACAGAAACCCCCAAAAACCCCCCTGTACTTCAAATTTAAAAGAGCTGCATACGGGGCCCCAAGGGACGGGAAAAAACCCCAAACCCTCAAAACTTTTCACCTAGAAAATAGCCCGCCAAAAGATGAAGCCTTGTCCCGCTGGTTGTGCCAGAAGTTGGGATGGACGATTGGGGCCCTATTCCTAATGGTTTTCCCGATTCTAAAACCCCCGTAGAATTTAAATACACTGCATGGGAAAGACATTTTACTGGCGACTTTCTGGGCTTTTGCAAACCAAATTTTTTGTAAAATTACAGGACTACATGGGTCACAATCCAAAAGCCCCCACCCCCTTTTAAAATTTTTTGTTTAGACCCCGGGGAAATTTATTTCATCACCACGATTTTCACGATTTTACTTTAATATTGATGGGAGCGGACTTGGACAAACACTTTTCCCAAAAAAACAAAATTTGTTTTTCCCGCCTTTCTGCTTTTAAACCCAAGGGGAAACCCCCATGAAAAGCCCTCTACCCTTAAACCTTTTTTTTACCCCCCCAATCCTCCTCTGATACCCATGCCAGGGTAAAGAAAAATATTGTGACGGGTTTTTCTTACCCCCGGTCAAGGTAAGGGCCCATACAGGATTTTGGGGAGCTGTGTTTCCGGGTCCCATAGCAAAGTTAAAACCCCTGTAAGGTACATTTTACTCCCTTTTCAGATTTTCAGTAATAGCTTGTATTTTTTGGGAAAATGTTTCGATTTGGCACAATATTTTCCCGTGACAGGCCTTTTGTGGGTTTAAAAACCTTAAACCTGCCAAAAAGCTCTATGTTTTCCCAAAGGATTCCCAAACCACAACGGGAAACCTTTAGTGCATGCAGGGTTTTTTAAGTTTTTTAATTTTTAACCTATTGCAAAAAAAGGACTGGGTCCTTTGGGGCTCGGGTTAAGGTTTAAAAGGGCCTTCAAAAGGGTTTAGTTTATTCAGAAAGGAATACCTTGCTGATCATGGCAAAAAAAACCCCCCAAAGAAACGGGAAATTTGGGGGCAGCCTCCCCGAGTGTCCCCGAGATTTTTGCCCTAACAAAAACCCATCACCCCAAAAAAAAAAAATTTTTTCTGTTTCCAAAAATCCTAATTTTGCCTTTTGAGAAAGTTAGAGAATGGGAAACCTTTCGGAAAGCCATTGCCCATACCCCTAGCATGGCAGAGTGTTAAAATGAATTGGTTCCCCCTTTTTTGTCAGGGGAAAACCCAAAACTAAAGGGACAACAGGATATAGATTTTTCCCCTTGGGTTTGGGGTGCCTCCAATTGTGCGGGTGGGTTTTTTCCCAAATTTTTCATTTCAAAAACCCCCCCGTGGGCACATTATGCACAGGGAAGACCCTAACCCAAAATTTTAAAGAAATTTAGTTTTGGGGGCCCACGTTGGGAAAAAAGAAATCATGGATAAATGCCGAAAAGTATACCCTGTCTGCAAGGAAACCCTCCAAGTTCCTCAAACAAGGCATTTTTTAGGAAATAGCACCCCCGGGCCCGAAAAGGGCCCCGGTCCCGACTTTAAAATTGACTTTATTTGGGCCCCCTTCCAAAAAAACCAGGAGGTTAAAACATAAATGCTTGGTTTTTTTGTTGATTATTTAATAACCCAATTTAAAGCCAAATTTTTACTAAAATCAGAATGCCCCCCGGCGGCAAAAAATTTTTCCCTTTTGGAAATTTTTTTCCCAAGATGGGGGCTGCCTCATGTGGGAGCCAGGTGAAGGGCCCAGCTTTTTTTCTGGAAATTTTTTTCAACAGTTGCAGAAGTTTTGGATTTAAGCAAAAACTTCATATTGCTTACCCCCGCAATCCCCTGGGGGTTGTTTAAAGGGGAAATCGCACAAACAAACCATGTTTACCAAAATTTTTTTATGGGAAACCCAAAAGCCTGGAAAAAAATTTTCCCATTTTTGTTTTGATGGCAATGAGGTCCATTTCCCCAATCTTTCAACGGAGTCAGCCCTTATCAGGGGATGAAAAGGGAAATTAATGGGGCACACCGGGGGAATTCCTGTTTACCTCTTACACCCCCAGTATTACAAGGCGCCTTTTTTAAACTGGGTGGAAAAAAAATGCAGATTTCATCCACAAGTAAATGTTTTTGTTTTCTCAAAACCAGATCGGGAAAAAACGATAAAAAATATTTTTATAAAAAAAAAATGAGACCCTTTGAATAGAATTTGGAGATTTAAACCTGGTGGGGAACTTTGGGGAAAAAGGAACAAACCCTTTACCCTTCATGGGGGGACAATTTACCTTGTAAAACAAAAACCAGTCCCCCTCCCGTATATCTGATTAAAATGACCAATTTCAAAACAAGCCAGGGCAGGGAAATGGTTTCATATTAATAAAAAAAAAAAAAAAAAACCCCAAAATGAAAAGTGCATAAACAACAAAAGAATTAAAAGGTTCATATTTGGAGAAGTTTTAAAAACCACATTTTTGGGGAAAAAATGTAACACTCAGATTGTAAAAAGCTGGAAAACTAGATCGTCACCCGCCAAATAAAGAAAAACAAAGAAGACCCTGGCCCCCTTTTCAGCAAAACAGAAGCATAAAGGGGCTTTTTTTCAAAAAGAAAACTGGTTTGGGCTCTTTAAGCATTTTTTTTTTGGGCACTACTTTTTATTTTTTTTTTTGAGAAACCCCTAAAACCCTTTTGGAATTTTAAAAATTTTGTTTTGTGAAAACCCCTCTCTTTTGGAAGTTCGTTCACTCTCAAGGGGGGACTGTAAATATGTATAAATGTGAATAATCTGAAATGTGTTTAAATGAGGAAATAGGGGAAAATATTAAACTACTTTTATCGTTAATTGTAAATGGAAAATTTTAATAAAACACGGGACGGGGCCGGGAAAAGGGTTTTTCTATAGTTTTTTGCAAGGGGTTTTAAATCAAGCGGGAAGAAACACAAAAGGGGTTATTCCCTTTAGAAAATTTTGGAGTGATAAAAGGGCCTTTATATGAACACAAAAGGCTTATTTCCTTTAGAAAAAATTTTTTGCCAGGTAAAATAGGATGCAATCAGGGAAAGTTAATTGATGAAGAGTGCCCATCCCCTCATTTCTTTTTCCCTACTGTAAAACCTTGCCCACGGGGGGGAAAAGGTCTTAAGGGGATAGACACAAAAAAACTTTAGTAGTGTTTATTCCCCCAGGATTAAATCACGGGAGAAAAATCAGAAACACACAAAAAATCATAAAAATGTTTATTACCCCAAAACGAAAAAGGGAGAGAGATTGTTTCCTCTTAATGTGGGAAAATTAATCAAAAGGGAAAAAATTTAAGAAAAATATCCAGGGGTTAAAAATGACTGGGGGAAGCCCTCTTGGAGGGACCTTGGAAGAGTTTTTGGGAATCTCTCAGACAGTCCAGAAGGAACTTTTCCATATTGGGAAAATATACTCAGAGATCTTTCCCTAAAAAGAAATTTTTGTGTTGTTTGTTACACAGTTTGTGATAAAAAATTGTTTGCAATTCTTGCTGGTTTCTGGTTTTTCCCAAGGTGTGTTTTGTAAAAGGGTTTTTATGTTATGGTTAATATATATTTTTTTTCCCCGTACTTGATTTATATTTTTAACCTTGTGTGGGGTATGATTTTTAAAGTTTTTACCCCATTGTACCCCATTTCATCTGGGTAATAATAAATTTTTTTAAACATTTGTTGTTGGCAAAGTTTTTTCTTTTCTGACCGCCCCCCGAGAATTAGGTGGGAAAAATTTTTTTGTGTTCAAAAAATTTGTATTCCCCCAAAAATTAATATTTTTAAAAAAAAATTAAAAATTTATTAAAACAGTGGTCAGGGCAGGGATACTCAATGTCCAGTTCAAGTAAAATGAAAGGTTTAAATAATACTGCCTTCTGGCCCTTTTTAAAATTTTTGGGGCAAATTTAGGAAAAAGGGGCATGCTTGGTACAGGAAAAGGGAAGTAAATAGTCGTTTACTTTTTTTTTTGTGACCTTGTTGCCTAATTGTCTTGCCTAAATGGGCATGTTTTTCAGTTTACTGTTGTGGATGTTTAAATTTCCCCTTCTCCCCTGTTTTGGGGGGTTTTAAAAATGGAAAACTGTTGTTTCCCCCCTTAGACCCTTTAAAAAGGTCAAACAGTGATTATTAAAATTATCGGCTATCGGAAATCGGCAAGATAAAATTTCCAATATCGCAAATGATCCCGAAAAACATTGTTACACAATCCGCTTTATCACTACTGGCCCCCCCCTGTATGAGACCCCTCCCTGCTTTTCAGGGTGAACAAACAGCAAGGGGGTAAGGAGTACACAAATCAATCACTTGGGGAACCCCGAGAGCCCTCAAAAGTGATAAAAACAATTTTTAAACCCTTAACAAAAAAAGATGAACAATACAATATATTTGGAAAAAGTCTTCATTAAGTGTACCCTATATTTTGAAAGTTATTCTTTGTAGTGAGACAACTCCTTTAAATAAATGGCACAAAGAATATTTTTTCATTCAGACCATTGGGTCTAATGGTTTTTAGCTGAAATATCCATAGTGTAGTCCCTCTGGATGTTTTTTTCTCAAAATCTCATTTTTGTAAAGTGGGGGAGACCACCTCAACCCCTGAAAATTGAATCACATGCTGGTTACCTCTGTGGACCAGATTCATATGTCTGGCCATAGTGGCATAACGATGATAGTCTATATCATCTATATGTGCGAGAGCCCGCTGTCTAAGATCCCACCTCATTTTATCCACATGCATAAGTGGGCAACTACAAGACTATTGGAATATGACGTCTTTAGTTTTGCAGTAAGCATAGTCAAAAAGTTTAAAAAATTTATCTTTATGAATGTTATTTACTGTTTTACAAACATGGATGAACTTACATGCTTTGCATTCCCTACATTTAAAGGTACCGTTTACATTATCGTTGAGCCAAGTGTCATCCTCATGAGGGGAGTGTAATGGCTATGAACCACAAAATTACCAATGTTTTTGCCACGTCTAAAGGTGATATTTAGTTGCTGTAAGCATTAGGGATAGAATTAGAGACAGGGTTACAGAAAAAATTTTTTGTTTGGGACGCCTAGAATCCAAAAGTTTTCACAAGCTCACATTTTTAAACGGAAAAGGGTCCTTTTTGAACAACACTCCTATCAAACCATTTAAAGGCAGTAGGGATAGTTGATGTAATCTTCTACTTCATTCAGAATTTGTTATAGAACACGAGGAAGTAGAGCTGGCATAAAACTAGTGGCTGAGCAGTTAAAGAAGATTACTTAAATGAGTTGAAACCTATTAGGGAATCCTAAGTAATTAGAGAGGTTCCACTGCCATATTTTGTAGGCCAAAATGTACTTTTTAAAAGTACTTTTAACCATACCACATAATGTACTTCAAACCCACCCCCCTCAAAAAAAATGTTTAAAGAGTACCTATCACCTTCAGACAAAGACCATGAAGTAACAGAAGAGTAAAATACAAACACTTTCTCAAATAAGCTTCATTAGGAAAACCAAAGCATTTCACCTATATTACAGTTTTTAAAAAGCGCTGGCCCTTTAAGACAGCTCTAAAGTCGGGCCAAGTCAGCACATGACAGCTTGATGGATGACTGTTATGACTGTTGTAGGCTCCTGAGCTGGGAGAGTCCACAGTGCAGGGGGGAGCCTGTAAATCCTCATCATGTGCACACCAGCGGCTGTGTAATATAGATGCCTGTGTGCTATGGAGGAGGAGGCTGAAGCAACAGGTAATCTCTGTCACACTATTTCCTTAGGCTCTGTCTCCACTGCACAGCAAAAACGTCATTTTTTCAGTGTTTTTCATTTTCTAAAAACACTAAAAAAAACGACAGAAAACATCTCCCATAAGACTTGTATTGTAAAAACCTCCTGCTGTCTCCACTGTGCTTCTTTTTTCTGCTTGTTTTCTTACTGGTCGTCTTTTGTAACATGTTGTAAAAAACGCCAGGAGAACCCACCCAGGAGATAAGTCCCTCCTATAGAGGGTGTTACAGTTTATACTTTTTTTCAATTCTGCATACAAGTGTTTGATATGTTCTCGTTCGTACCGTTTGTAATAAAATGATCATGTTTTTGTCGCTAACTTTTTTGCGCAATTCAAGATTTTTGCTCTAATGACGCTAAATATGTTTTTTTACGGATTTTGGCGCTAAGATTTTTTTTTACAGATTTTGCCTCTATTAAAGTTATCTCCTTTTTGTTGATAAAAATACTTTTTTTCCGGATTTTTGCCGCTATTAAACTTCTCGCTTTTGTCGCTAACACTACTTTTTTACAGAGTTTGACGCTAAGAAATGTATCTTGCTTTTGTTGGCAAAATCAGGGCTTTGGAGTCGGTAAGCCAAAGCCCCGACTCTGACTCCACAATTTCCCAAACCTCCGACTCCGACTCCTGTCTCCTGACTCCGACTCCTGACTCCCTAATACATGGCAGATGTTTAAAGGGGTTTTGCCAAGACGGCTGTTCCCTACCTTACACGCTGCGGCTGGCCCCCCTGGGTCCCGAGATCGGGGCGTTCTCTGCTTCTGTAATTTAAAAAAACCCGCCCTCTAGACGGCACTTAGTGATGTCACCGCACCGTGAGTCGTGCGTGCTCCCACGGCCGATGCTCATTTTACATCAGCCTCGGAAGCAGGAGGAGCTCTGCAGTCTACCTGAGTGAATATGGGGAGTGTTAGGCCAGATCGCAGAGATCCGTGCTGCCCGCACGATGTGGGTGTTTTTTTTCCCCTTGTGTCTCCCCTGTACCTCCGCCCACCATCCTCTCTTTCCTGGTAGGTTAGGTATGTTTAGGGCTGAAAGCTAGGGTTGTGTTAGAGGTTTAGATAGGGATTAGGGTTAGAGCTAGGTTAGGGTTAGGGTTAGAGCTAGGTTTAGGGTTAGAGCTAGGGTTAGGGTTTTAGGCTAGGTTTGAGCTTAGGGTTAGGGATAGAGCTAGGGTTAGTGTTAGAGCTAGGGTTAGAGCTAGGGTTAGGGTTAGAGCTAGGGTTAGAGGTAGGGTTAGAGTTAGAGCTAGGGTTAGGGTTAGGGTTAGAGCTAGGGTTAGAGGTATGGTTAGGGTTAGAGCTAGGGTGTTAGAGCTAGGGTTAGAGCTAGGGTTAGGGTTAGAGCTAGGGTTAGAGCTAGGGTTAGAGCTAGGGTTAGGGTTAGAGCTAGGGTTAGGGTTAGAGTTAGGGTTAGAGATAGGGTTAGAGCTAGGGTTAGGGTTAGAGCTAGGGTTAGAGCTAGGGTTAGGGTTAGAGCTAGGGTTAGAGGTAGGGTTAGGGTTAGAGGTAGGGTTTGGGTTAGAGCTAGGGTTAGAGGTAGGGTTAGGGTTAGGGTTAGGGTTAGTAGGGTTAGGGTGAGATGTAGGGTTAGAGTTAGGGTTAGGGTTAGGGTTAAGGGTAGGGTGAGGTGTTTTACTTAGGGTCTCAGGGTTATAGATAGAGTTAGAGCTAGGGTTAGGGTGGGAGCTAGGGTTAGGATTAGAGCTAGGGTTAGGGTTAGGGTTAGAGGAAGGGTTAGGGTTAGAGGTAGCATTTGGGTTATAGCTAGGGTTAGGGTTAGAGCTAGGGTTAGGGTTAGGGTTAGAGCTAGGGTTTGGTTTAGAGATAGGGTTAGGGTTAGGGTTATAGATAGGGTTAGGGTTAGAGCTAGCGTTAGGGTTAGAGGTAGGGTTAGGGTTATAGCTAGGGTTATAGATAGGGTTAGGGTTAGAGGTAGGGTTAGAGGTAGGGTTAGGGTTATAGCTAGGGTTAGAGATAGGGTTAGGGTTAGAGGTAGGGTTAGGGTTAGAGGTAGGGTTAGGGTTAGAGGTAGGGTTAGGGTTATAGCTAGGGTTATAGATAGGGTTAGGGTTAGAGGTAGGGTTAGAGGTAGGGTTAGGGTTAGAGATAGGGTTAGGGTTAGAGGTAGGGTTAGGGTTAGAGGTAGGGTTAGAGGTAGGGTTAGGGTTATAGATAGGGTTAGGGTTAGAGGTAGGGTTAGGGTTAGGGTTAGGGTTAGAGTTAGGGTTAGGGTTAGAGATAGGGTTAGGGTTAGAGGTAGGGTTAGTGTTAGGGTTAGAGCTAGGGTTAGAGGTAGGGTTTGGGTTATAGCTAGGGTTAGGGTTATAGCTAGGGTTAGCGTTATAGATAGGGTTAGGGTTATATATAGGGTTAGGTCCAGAGGTAGGGTTAGGGTTAGAGCTTGGGTTAAAGCTATGGTTAGAGCTAGGGTTAGGGTTAGAGCTAGGGTTAGGGTTTAGTTTTGAGGTAGGGTATAGGTGACAAAATAAAACACACAGGTTAGAGGTAGGGTTTGGATTATAGCTAGGGTTAGGGGTTAGGCTGGGTTAGGGTTAGAGGTAAGGTTAGGGTTAGAGCTAGTGTTAAGGTTAGAGCTAGGGTTAGGGTTAGAGCTAGGGTTGGGTTTGAGCCTGGGTTTAGGGTTAGAGATAGGGTTAGGGTTAAGAATAGGGTTAGAGCTACGGGTTAGAGGTTAGAGATAGGGTTAGAGCTAGGTTTATAGATAGGGTTAGGGTTATAGATAGGGTTAGGGTTAGAGCTACGGTTAGGGTGAGACCTAGGGTTAGGGTTAGAGCTAGGGTTAAGGTTAGAGCTAGGGTTAGAGTTAGAGCTAGGGTTAGGGTTATAGCTAGGGTTAGTGTTATAGCTAGGGTTAGGGTTAGAGGTAGGGTTAGGGTTAGAGCTAGGGTTAGGGTTATAGATAGGGTTAGAGCTAGGGTTAGGGTTAGAGCTACGGTTAGGGTTAGAGCTAGGGTTAGGGTTAGAGCTAGGGTTAGGGTTAGGGTAAGAGGTATGGCTAGGGTTAGAGGTAGGGTTAGGGTTAGAGGTAGGGTTTGGGTTATAGCTAGGGTTAGGGTTAGAGCTAGGGTTAGGGTTAGAGCTAGGGTTAGGGTTAGGGTTAGAGGTAGGGTTAGGGTTAGAGGTAGGGTTAGGGTTATAGCTAGGGTTAGAGATAGGGTTAGGGTTATAGCTAGGGTTAGAGGTAGGGTAAAGGTTAGAGGTAGGGTTACAGTTAGAGCTAGGGTTAGGGTTAGAGCTAGGGTTAGGGTTTTAGCTAGGGTTAGGGTTATAGATAGAGTTAGAGCTAGGGTTAGGGTGGGAGCTAGGGTTAGTTTTAGAGCTAGGGTTAGGGTTAGGGTTAGAGGAAGGGTTAGGGTTAGAGGTAGCATTTGGGTTATAGCTAGGGTTTGGGTTATAGCTAGGGTTAGGGTTAGAGCTAGGGTTAGGGTTAGAGGTAGGGTTAGGGTTAGAGCTATTGTTAGGGTTATAGATAGGGTTAGAGCTAGGGTTAGAGGTAGGGTTAGGGTTAGAGGTAGGGTTAGGGTTAGAGGTAGGGTTTGGGTTATAGCTAGGGTTATAGATAGGGTTAGGGTTATAGCTAGGGTTAGGGTTAGAGGTAGGGTTAGGGTTAGAGGTAGGGTTAGAGCTAGGGTTAGGGTTAGAGCTAGGGTGAAGGTTTTAGCTAGGGTTAGGGTTAGAGGTAGGGTTAGGGTAGAGGGCTAGGGTTAGGGTTAGGCATAGGGTTAGGGTTATAGTTAGGGTAAGGATTAGAGCTAGGGTTGGGTGTAGAGCTAGGGTTTGGTTAGAGCTAGGTTAGGGTTAGAGCTAGGGACTAGGTTTATAGATGAGGGTTGGGTTTTAGATAGGTTAGGGTTAGAGCTATTGCTTAGGGTTAGGGCTTAAGGTCTAGGGTTAGAGGTAGGGTTAGAGGTAGGGTTAGGGTTAGAGATAGGGTTAGGGTTAGAGGTTGGGTAAGGGTTAGAGGTAGGGTTAGGGTTAGGGTTAGATTTAGGGTTAGAGGTAGGGTTAGGGTTATAGATAGGGTTAGGGTTATAGATAGGGTTAGGGTTAGAGCTATTGTTAGGGTTAGGGCTAAGGTTAGGGTTAGAGCTATTGATAGGGTTAGAGCTAGGGTTAGGGTTAGAGCTAGGGTTAGGGTTAGAGGTAGGGTTTGAGTTATAGCTAGGGTTAGGGTTAGAGCTAGGGTTAGGGTTAGAGGAAGGGTTAGAGGTAGGGTTAGGGTTAGAGCTAGGGTTAGTAATATATAAACTGAAATCATAAAGAATACTGTCTCAAATGGTAAAGGTAATGCACCCTACTTGTTCCTTAAAGGGGTTTTGCCAAGACGGCCGTTCCTTACCTCCCACGCTGCGGCTGGCCCCCTGGGTCCCGAGATCGGGGCGTTCCTTACTTCTGTAATTTAAAAAAAACCTGCCATCTAGACGGCATTGGTGACGTACACGCACCGCGGAGTACGTGCGCGATCCGCGGCGAGCTCTTTACATTAAGCCTCGGCTGGCGGGAGGATTCTCTGCGGAATAGCGAATAATTTATGATGAGTGTAAGGTCGGCCAGACCGCAGAGATCCGTGCTGCCGCACGTTGTGTGTCCCCCTTCTGTCTCCCCTGTACCTCCGCTCCTCCATCCTCTTTTCATGTAGGTTAGGATGTGTAGGGCTGAAAGCAGGGTTATTGTTAGATGTTATGATTAGAGGTTAGGCTTAGAGCTAGGGTTAGGGTTAGAGCTAGGGTTAGGTTTAGAGGTAGGGTTAGGTTTAGAGGTAGGGGTGTGGGTTAGAGAGTAGGGTTTAGGGTTAGTGGTAGGGTTAGGGTTAAGATAGGTTAGTTAGGGGTTAGTGGTAGGGTTTAGGGATAGAGCTAGGGGTAGAAGTAGAGGTAGGGTTAGGGTTGGAGGTAGTGTTTGGGTTATAGATAGGGTTAGAGGTAGGGTTAGGGTTAGAGAGAAAGGGTAAGAGCTAGGGTTAGGGTTAGAGTTGGGATAGGGTTAGATGGTAGGTTTGGGGTATAGCATTAGGGTTTGGGTTATATGATAGGGTTATAGGGTGTTTTAGCTGGTTAGGGTTAGAGGTATGGTTAGAGCTAGGGTTTGGGTTTTTTAGAGCTAGGGTTTAGGTTTATAGATAGGGTTAGGGGTTAGAGCCTAGTGGTTAGGGTTAGAGCGTGGGGTTAGGGTTGAGCAGAGGGTTAGGGTTAGAGCTAAGTTTAGAGTGAGAAGCTAGGGTTGGGTTAGTTAGAAGTAAGGGTTAGGGTTTAGAGCTTAGGGTTTGGGTTAGTGTTTGTGGGTTAGGGTTAGTGGGTTAGGGTTTAGAGAAGGGTTAGGGTTAGAGATTGGGTTTAGGGTTAGAGTTTGGGTTATGGGGTAGAGGTAGGTTTAGGGTTTTAGTTAGGGTTTATTGATAGGGTTAGGGTTATAGCTAGGGTTAGGGTTAGAGTAGGGTTAGGGTTATAGAATAGGGTTAGAGTCAAGATAGGGTTAGGGTTAGTAGGGTGGGTTAGTAGTTAAGAGCTAGGGTTTTGGTTTGAGGTATATTTAGGGTTATAGCTAGGGTTTGAGATAGGGTTTGGGTTAGAGGTTAGGGTTAGGGTTAGAGCTAGGGTTAGGGTGAGAGCTAGGGTTAGGGTTTGAGCTAGGGTTAGGGTTAGAGGTAGGGTTAGTGTTAGTGCTAGGGTGAGGGTTTTAGCTAGGGTTAGGGTTTTGGATAAGGGTTTAGGTAGAGCTAGGGTTAGGGTGAGAGCTAGGGTTTAGAGATAGGGGTTCAGTTAGAGCTAGGGTTAGGGTTAGAGGTTTAGGGTTTGGGTTATGGATTAGGGTTAGGTTAGAGGTAGGGTTGGGTTAGAATGGTAGATAGGAGTTAGGGTTAGAGGTAGGGTTAGGGTTAGAGCTAGGGTTAGGGTTAGAGCTAGGGTTAGGGTTAGAGCTAGGGTTAGGGTTAGGGTTAGAGGTATGGTTAGGGTTATAGATAGGGTTATAGATAGGGTTAGGGTTATAGCTAAGGTTAGGGTTAGAGGTAGGGTTATGGTTAGAGGTAGGGTTAGAGGTGTGGTTAGGGTTATAGCTAGGGTTATAGCTAGGGTTAGGGTTAGAGGTAGGGTTAGGGTTAGAGTTAGGGTTAGGGTTAGAGGTAGGGTTTTGGTTATAGCTAGGGTTATAGATAGGGTTAGGGTTATAGCTAGGGTTAGGGTTAGAGGTAGGGTTAGGGTTAGAGGTAGGGTTAGGGTTAGAGCTAGGGTTAGGGTTAGAGCTAGGGTGAGGGTTTTAGCTAGGGTTAGGGTTATAGATAGGGTTAGAGCTAGGGTTAGGGTGGGAGCTAGGGTTAGGGTTAGAGTTAGGGTTAGGGTTAGAGCTAGGGTTAGGGTTAGAGGAAGGGTTAGGGTTAGAGTTAGGGTTTGGGTTATAGCTAGGGTTAGGGTTAGAGCTAGGGTTAGGGTTAGAGTTAGGGTTAGGGTTAGAGCTAAGGGTGAGGGTGTTGCTAGGTTAGGGATCATAGAAGTAGGGTATAGGTTTAGAGCTGACGGTGTTAGGGTGAGACCTAGGGTTAGGGTTAGAGCTAGGGTTATGGTTAGAGCTAGGGTTAGAGTTAGAGCTAGGGTTTGGGTTATAGCTAGGGTTAGGGTTAGAGCTAGGGTTAGGGTTAGAGGTAGGGTAGGGTTAGAGCTAGGGTTAGGGATTTCATATAGATCGGGTTAGGCTTAGGGTTTGGGTTCGAGCTAGGATTAGGGTTTGTGCTAGGGTTTGGTTAGAGCTAGGTGTAGGTTAGAGGTAGGGTTAGGGTTAGAGCTAGGGTTAAGGTTAGCGGTAGGGTTAGGGTTATAGTTAGGGTTAGGGTTAGAGCTAGGGTTAGGGTTATAGTTAGGGTTAGAGTTAGGGTTTGAGGTAGGGTTAGAGGTAGTGTTTGGGTTATAGCTCGGGTTAGGGTTATAGCTAGGGTTAGGTTAGAGATTAGGGATAAGGGTGATGGTAGGGATTAGAGTTAGAGCTAGGGTTAGGGTTAGAGCTAGGGTGAGGGTTTTAGCTAGGGTTAGGGTTATAGATAGAGTTAGAGCTAGGGTTAGGGTGGGAGCTAGGGTTAGGATTAGAGCTAGGGTTAGGGTTAGGGTTAGAGGAAGGGTTAGGGTTAGAGGTAGCATTTGGGTTATAGCTAGGGTTAGGGTTAGAGCTAGGGTTAGGGTTAGGGTTAGAGCTAGGGTTAGAGTTAGAGCTAGGGTTAGGGTTATAGATAGGGTTAGGGTTAGAGCTAGGGTTAGGGTTAGAGGTATGGTTAGGGTTATAGATAGGGTTATAGATAGGGTTAGGGTTAGAGGTAGGTTGAGTAGGGTTAGGTGTTATGCTAGGGTTCAGAGATTACGGTTAGAGTTAGGAGGGTAGGTTACGGTTTGAGGTAGGGTTAGGGATAGTATGGTTGGGTTAGGGTTATAGATAGGGTTATAGATAGGGTTAGGGTTAGAGGTAGGGGTTAGAGGTAGGGTTAGGGTTAGCGGTTAGCGGTAGGGTTAGGGTTGTAGATTGGGTTAGGGTTAGAGGATAGGGGTTTAGGGTATGCGTTAGGGGTTAGAGTTTTGGGTTAGGGTTTGTGCTAGGGTTATGGTTTGGGTTATAGTTAGTGTTAGGGTTAGAGCTAGGGTTAGAGGTAGGGTTTGGGTTTTAGACTACGATAGGGTTAGGGTTATTAGCTAAGGGTTAGCGTTCATAGATAGGGTTAGGGTTATATTATAGGTTAGGTTCAGATGTTAGGGTTAGGGTTAGAGCTAGGGGTTAAAAGGTATGGTTAGAGCTAGGGTTAGGGTTAGAGCTAGGGTTAGGGTTAGGGTTAGAGGTAGGTTTAGGGTTAGAGGTAGGGTTTGGATTATAGCTAGGGTTAGGGTTAGAGCTAGGGTTAGGGTTAGAGGTATGGTTAGGGTTAGGGTTAGAGCTAGGGTTAAGGTTAGAGCTAGGGTTAGGGTTAGAGCTAGGGTTAGGGTTAGAGCTTGGGTTAGGGTTAGTGTAAGGGTTAGTGGGTTAGGGTGACGGTTATGGTTAAGAGGTAGGGTTAGGGTTAGAGACTAGGGTTAGGTGCTAGGTTTTATAGATAGGGTTATGTTTATAATTAGGGTTAGTGTTAGAGCTGATGGTTAGAGCGTGAGACTAGGGTTAGGGTTAGAGCTAGGTTAAGGTTAGAAGCTTAGGGTTAGAGTTAGAGCTTGGGTTTGGGTTAATAGCTAGGCGGTTAGGGTTAGAGCTAGCGGTAGGGTTAGAGGTGAGGTGTTAGGGTTGTTGAGTGGGTTTTAGGGTTATAGATAGGGTTTGAGCTGGGTTAGGTTAGAGCTAGGGTTAGGGTTAAGTGGGTTAGGGTTAGAGCTTGGTTTAGGGTTTAGAGCTAGGGTTTTAGGGTTAGAGCTACGGTTTGGGTTAGTGGTATGGCTGTGGGTTAGAGGTTATAAGGGTTAGGGTTTAGAGGTAGGGTTTGGGTTATAGCGTGGGGTCAGGGTGTCAGAGCTAGGGTTAGGGTTAGAGCTAGGTTAGGGTTAGGTTTAGAGTAGGGTTAGGGTTAGGGTTATGTCTGACAGTTATTTACAGCCAAATCTCAGTGACAGCAAGCAGAGATCTTGACTTCTCTGAAAGCAAGCACTTTTTACTCCTCATGTTACTAGTGGTGTTGACCCACATTGTACAGACAACAGGCAGAGATCTATTACGGAACTAACAGGACAAATGTCAGCTTCAAGTAAAAGATCTCTCTGCTTGCTGTAAGTGACATTTGGGTTTTTAAATATCTAAGACAGACCCCATAATAGCTTCTTGCCGGTCTCAGTGACAATGCAGTGAAAAATACAAATATAAAGATGTCAAAAACCCTATTTTGTCTGTGTCTTAATTGTTTACAGCCAAATTAACTGCCTGCATGCAGATAGATCTTTAATTGAAGTTGACATTTGTCCGTGTAGTTGATGTAAAGGGTCTATGCTCCTGTTGTCAGTACAATGTGGGTCAACACCACTTGAAGAAAAATAAAACATGCTTGCTTTCAATGTTCTTTCCCGTGTATATTACATTAAGAGACATAACAGGTGCTTGCTGTCACGTGAACAGTTGGGTGATAAGTTGATATCTTTAGTACTTGGGTGATAGCTGATTGTTTGTCAGTGACAAATGGGTGATAAAGCCAAGTAAGATATCTAACTATTGTCACCCAACTCGTTCACGACAGCAACAGTACGCCGTTATGTCTCTTATTGTTGGGACAGTGAGGAAAAATTGAAGGAGAGGCCTGGACTGCTCCTTCACAAGAGGTTTGTTTACAATGTAGGGTGAGAGGAATGTAAAAGACTCTGCACTGGCAAAGATCCTGCTCCATGCCGTGTGTGAAGAGTGTGAGGGATGGCTGATGATTCTGGAGAGAGCGTAGCCATCCCCAAGACAGTGCAAAACAGAGGAGGGAGGGGGGGGAGTGAAGAGAGGGACAGACTGCTGCTGGCCCTGTGTGGCAGGGCAGGGAAGCACTGCGCCTGTCAGGCTGTGTGTGTATAATTGTAAGGACTCGTGGCTCATTCCCGAGGGGGCTTCAGGAGGAAGAGATAAGAACACGCAAGTGCAGCAGGCTGGCAGGAGGCTGTAGAAAAGGTTGGGCTCCAATGACAACCTCAGCTTTTTAAACAGTGATAAGGTAATCAAGGCTCCAGCTGTGGCACCTTTCACTTTTTTTTAAAGACATGCAATTAGGAAAGTGCTAAACTTTTGATTTCATAAGCTCATCCCACGTCGACTACTTTACATGGTGGCAAAACCCCTTTAAGGTTCTATTTACTATTAAGGTGGTCCTGATTATAGAATGAGGATACAAACAAAATAAAACATCAGCAGCACTGTATAGGCAGAGGCGTAACTTTGGTTCAAAAAGTGGGGGGGACTATTTTCCTCTCATCCTCCTATCACCTTCCTATCCCTCCCTCCCTCCTTCACTCACCTTCCCTTTTCACTTCCCTCCCCTTCCCTTCTATAACCTCTCCCTTCCCTGCAGTCGTGAAAGCGACCCCCCTCTCTAACCTAGTTAGGAGGTTTGTGTGAGCTCCTCCAGTAGGTCCGGGCGGAGTCCTTACGGCGGACACTTTTGATGCAATCCGTAAGGTTATAAGTGACTCTCTAATTACTGAAGTTTAGACCCGGACTGGGACTAAAAAGCAGCCCTGGCAATGAAACCGAACCAGCCACCTATAATATTTACCCCTCTAGATGGAAATAAAAAATGTTGTGCAATGCAGCAAATTTCACTTAACCCCTCCCACCCCTCACCACTACTCCATTAAATTTGTTATACACACCACAGAATGAGTGAAATAAAACAACTGAATCTCACTGTACCCCTAGGAATTACTTATGACCCCTTACTTTTACCCCAAATTTTATTTTATTGCATCCCATACCCCAAAAAAATTTGACAGCACTCACTGCACCCCAAATGAATTATATTACACATGGTAGACATAGAAATGATATTACTAACTGCACCTTACAAATTAATTGTACATTGTACTCAAGAAATAACATAATTCACCGTGCCCCCAAAAATTATTATATTACACACCGAACCCTAGAAATGAATTACATTACACACAGAACCCTAGAAATGAATTACATCACAGTGTACCCCAGAGATTACATTACCCACTGTACACCAGAGATTACCACATTACACACCATACACCAGATATTGCATTACACACTGTACCCCAGAGATTACATGACACAGTACCCCAGAGATTACTACATTACACACCTTACCCCAGAGATTACTACATTACACACCATACACCAGAGATTACATTACCCACTGTACCCCAGAGATTACCACATTACACACTATACACCAGAGATTACATTACTCACTGTACCCCAGAGATTACTACATTACACACCATACACCAGATATTATATTACCCACTGTACCCCAGAGATTACTACATTACACACCATACACCAGATTTTTACATTCTCACTGTTACCCCAGAGATTACTACATTAACCACTGTACCCAGGATTTAGTTTACACACCGTACCCCAGACATTGCTGCATTATTCACCAAACCCCAGAGATTACATTACACACTGTAGCCCAGAGACCAACTACATTAGACAAAGTACCAAAGAAATTGTGTGTAAATATACATATATCGAACACAGACACAATACACACTTAGGATGAGATCACATGATGGTTTTTCTGCACTGACAGTGTCGTTTGGTTTTTGGAAATTTTGGGCTTGCAAAAAACGCGAATTCCAAACGAGCAAACGCCCCAGGTGCCGAGACAGATTTTTTCCCTCCTTCCTTTAGTGCTGTTAGGGCTTTATAAACACCTCAAGAATTCTTTGTAGGCGCTGACCGTACACATCGAAAATACTAGAGTAAAATCAGTGTCATCTAAACTACAACACTGATTTTACATAGGGTATAATGTAAATTAGTTTCAGATTGGACACCGATTCTGAGGCAGATCCAGCACTGAATCCGTCCCAGAATCAACATTCTTATCTTCTGCATGAATGTACCCTTAAGGTATGTTCTCAAGGCGTTATAGCGGGGCACGCTATATGGCTGGGGGTTTTTAGAAGTACCACTCTGGCCAGTCCAACACTTCTAAAATGCTGCGGGGCCGGGCCCCAATTCCTTTAATTTTCCCTGGCGTGTAAGTGCAGGGAAGACGTGACAGGCTAGACACATGCTTTACAGTAATTTTAAAACATCTCACATATACAGTACATACCCTACTCACATGCACACACAACGCCTAGCACCCTTGTCCCCTCCTTACCTGTCTCCTGTAGTCTGGTTCCGTTGGCATTCGGCAAGAGCTTCTCTTCTTCTTGATGAGAGCTGAGCATGTGGAAGTGGTATACGGTGGAGGGAAAGATACAGCCCCAGATACAGTGTGCTTGACTGTGAGGAGCATTGTGATTGGTGAAGCAGCCGCTGCTGACTCCTGCTCTACCAATCAGCGCTGCTCTCACTCTGCACTGACACTTGAGGCTTCTACCTAATCTGTTCCCCCAAGATGCCCAGAAATATAGACGGCAAAGGGTTAACTTCTTCCTCCTCTGTGCTCTTCTCTCCCCACTTACCGTATTCTCATGCATTCATATGGATTATTTTTTATTGAAGTGGCTAAAAAGTGGGGGGGGACCGTTCCCCACCCAGAAAAAAGTGGGGGGACCAGTCCCATCCGTACCCCCTAAAGTTACACCTATGTGTATAGGCACTAAAAAATGGTCAAAAAGGACATAAGAATGTTTTGGAACAGCATTTCTGCTACTGTGGAATATATGAAAAAATTTGAGGTTCTTAATGTACATTTTTGATCAAAACTGTAAATGCCCACCTACCGTGGCAAAGTGACCCCAATTAAGGTGGGAACCTACGGTACATGCTACCTCTCTTGGTGTCTGTTCAGACCTCCACTTTTCCGGGATGTGTTTGAGCGATTGTGTAAAATTCGTTATCGATTCGATAGTTAATATCGACAATTATCATGACGATTTCCGATAGTCCATAACAGATTATCGTGGATGACCATTAAAGTCTATGGGAGAGGAACAACACCTTCATTCTTACACCCAAACAGGGCTGGAGAAGCTGAAATTAACATCCACAACAGTAAACTGGATTACATGCTACATCTTAGGAAAACCAATTAGGCAACAAGAGTACAGAAAAAAAACTCACGACTATTCACTTATCCCTGTCTTGTACCCAGCATGACCCTTAAACCTACATGACCACAAATGAAAAAGTGCCAGAAGGCTGTATTTTTTTTAACCATCATTTTTACTTGAACTGGACATTGACTATCCCTGTCCTGGGCCACAGAATGAGCCCCAAACCTGCATGACCCCCAGATTAAAAAAAGTGCAGGAAAAAGTAGTCTTTCAACCACCATTTTACTTGAACTGGACATTGTCTATCCCTGTACTGGGCCACAGCATGAGCCCCAACCCTGCATGACCCCCAGATTAAAAAAGTGCCGGAAAAAAGCAGTCTTTCAACCACCATTTTAGGTGAAATGGACATTGACTATACCTGTCCTGGACCGCAGCATGACCCTTAAACCTGTATGACCCACAGATTAAAAAGTACTGGAAGAAAGTAGCATTTGAACCACCATTTTAGTTGAATTGGACATTGACTATACATGTCCTGTACCGCAACATGACCCTCAAACCTGCATGACCCACAGATTAAAAAGTGCCTGAAACAGGAATCTTTGAACCACCATGTAAGTTGGACATTGACTATGCCTGTTCTGGGCCACCAGCATGAGCCCCAAAAACCCGCATTACCCACTATTAAAAAGTGCCGGAAAAAGGAGTCTTTGAACCACATTTTTTGTTGAAAATGGACATTGACTATGCCTGTCCTGGGCCACAGCATGAGCCCCAAAACCTGCATGACTCACAATTAAAAAAGTGCTGGAGAAAAGTAGTCTTTGAAGCAGTACTTTAGTGAAATGGACATTGACTATCCATATTCCGTAACTCAGCATGCCCCAAAAACCCGCACAGGTGCCCTTATGGACCATCAGCAGAAAATTTTGCAATAAAAACTAAACTATATTAAAAACAACTCGCTTTCCAAAACTGCTGCGGCTAGAGGTACTTGCAATTCTACTGGTGACATTGTTCCACCGTGACATTAGAATGTGAAGCAAACGAAACAGATTCCCCAGTAGGCAACGAGGCCTGTCTGAAAATCCTGCATTCTACTGTAAAGGTGGTTGGAGGAATTACTGATCAGGAGGGTGAGGCTGTAATCGTGGATTCTCGGACAGGTTAGCTGGCAGCTAAGGGCTGGCGTCCTTCACTATTAACACGCAGGTTCAGCTAGCAGGGCCCGAGTTACAGTGGGAGCGGTGAGAGACAGAGTGGTGTCGTCAACTGTTAACAGCAGGCTTACGCTAGCAGGGCCGGATTTACAGTGGGTGTGGTGAGAGCACAGGCTGGAATCCGTCATCAATTAATCACGGCAAAAATATTCCTTATGACGCAGCACGTAAACAGTGTGCTGAAGCACAGTGCGGAACGAGGTAGTGTGAGTAAGATCCTCCTAGCTCTTCCTCAGTACTCAGTCAAGAGACATGGTAGCCACTTGAGGAATTTCTGCTCTACGAGAGCGCTCTTGCTCTTACCGTTTGGTGCAGGTCCATATTGCAGCTTCTACTTCGGAAATGATGTTGGTCGACGCTCCTGTTTCACCCAGGTGCCCTTTTTCCTTGGCTGATCTGGGGTGGCGAAATGTGACTCACCAATACACCATGTCCTCTGAATAACTACATTGTTCAAGTCTTCCTGTACTCCCTTGTACAATTCAGAGGAATATTTTTATCGGCTATTTTGTAAATGCAATTTTTTTTAGTAGTTTAATTCTACGAAATAATCCAACCATTGTTAAATAGGATGTGGATCCACCACATCTTGTTCTCTTATTTTAATTCGTATTATACCGGCGTTGTCTCACTACTAGAGGATTGCTAGAGTGTTAAAATCTTGCAAAATACAAGTCATTTTGCAATTATGTTTCCTCTATTCAGTGTCATCACCTATTTCTGTTTATGGCAGCACAAGGCCCCATAAATTTCAAAATCATCCAACCTTGAGCCACTGTTAACAATTGTGAAGAACAATAGATGTTTGAACACTCCATTTTTTAAAAATAGGACGTGTAGTATAGCTGCACTTTCACAGCAGCATGGACCCAAATAAATATAAAAATGACTTCCAGTCACTGTTAAATTAAATTTGTGTGGGAGAAATGCCACTTAGAAGCCACATTTCTGTTCCATAAGGAACCTTGATTATAGCTGCTAATCTCACAGCACCACTACCCCTCTATATAAACTTTTGACTGTGTGAATAATTTGAAAGATGAAGAGAGTAAAATGGGATTCGGTTTTCATGAAACTGTGTAAAATTGGTGTCTTTTTCAAGTTCGCTCACCGCATAACCAGCAAAATGACCTTTTGGGAAATGAGAATAAAAATGCAGTAAGATAATGATCATTTTATAAAAAAAAAGTTTTCAAGAGGACCATTTCTTTGAAGAGTAATGTGAAGTGTCCGAAAACACTAATTCGGTGACCTTGGCATTCTGGGGCCACAACATCATCAGAGATACATGCCTTGGTATTCATCTTGATGAAAGTCTAACGTCCAATCATTATCGTGGAAAGCGGATTGCGTTTGTCCTGTAATGACTGCTCCAGCATGTGCTGATAGGTTCCGCTCAGATGTGACGATGGCTGCTGGGTCAGGAAAACACCTCTATTGGCGTGTGCGAGGACGTAGATCGGGCTATTCATCCATGTTGGAGACCCAGAAGCTACGAGTTGGGTCAGAAACTTATTCAAAAAACATCAGTGTTGAGAGGCAGATAGTCATGCACCATCGATCATTATGCTAGTTCTGTGTGTTGTATGTGTGCACTGCATTACATTGCGTTGGTTATAGTGGTAAAGAAAAGATTGCAGAGGTCATCATTTAGGCTTCTGCCTCAATGCATGCTTGCTGCTGCTTGGCAATTTCTGCTGATCACCGTCTGCTGACATTGTTCCACCGTCCTTATTTGAAGATCGTGAAGCAGGACACAATACAGATGTCTCCAGTTGATCCACATATCTTGCACGGTCTCAATTACTGATTTTTCTCTATATATTGGGTGGGGGGAAGGAAAGTCGCTGAGTTTTGCTGTACGGGGATACAGGAGGGTGGCCACCCAGTAAACAGTTGTTCAGTTTGATGGCCTTAATCGAGGTCATTTTGGAGAAAGGGAGCATCCCAAGCATCATGTGAGAGAGGGGCCCTTTTTTTTCCCCAAAGCTCGGGGCAAGGGGCACTAGCAAACATCTTTCCTCATTTCCTCCTCCCCTCAAATTCTGCCAATTTTCCAAGGCAGGGCTTCGGTAAGCAGTGTCCAGGAATACCTAACCCTCCTCTCTGTTTCCCTGTCACGCTTCAACACAGCCTTGCTTCCTCGATGATCCCTGGAGTGGATCCCCCTTTGTTTACCCCTGGCCCCCGAACCACTCCCTATGAAGACCAAAAAAAGTTGGAAACTGTGGGGCCTTTGGGTTGAGGGAAAAAAAAGGGGCCCCATGTCCGATCTGTGTCCGTCTCCCCCTCCGTCGCTGGTAGGACCTTTAGTTTCAGAGTGCCCCAACTGTTCCAAATTTAAGATCCCCACAATGCTCATTGTCAAGGGCCCCTATCCCACGCCCATTTTGGTGGCTTTTTTAAAAAGGGAAAGGAGGTGCAGAGCTCTTTACCTGCCCCCCCTTCTGGGTGGCTCAAACCCCCGGGGTCCCCCCCCGCTCTTGCAGGCCATTTCAATTGTACGCTAATGGGATTGCGCTTGTCCACAATCGTGGAGGGGATGTGGAGGGTGGAAATTCCAGCGTGTTGCCAATCATAATGGAAGTTGACGGGGGAGCCCCAGTTGACGCTGCAAAAAGCAGCCAGGGGGGCGAAACAGGGGGCGAACAGCGGGAAGTGGGGCGACCCCGAGCCTCCTCGCAGGAATCCCGACCCGGGGGACGCTTTAGAAATTTTTGGATGATGGGTTCAGACATGGGCCCCGGAGGGGTGAGCTCCCGCCTTCCGATCTTAGGGCGGCCAGGGATTTCGACCGTTACCCCCCCCACTTGTGGCACAAGGTTTTTGTCACCCAGGCCAGTGCTCGGTCTGTTGGGAGAGCCCTCCACTCCTACCCTGTGTGTTGACGGTTTTCCCAAAGGGAGATTAATTTCAAACGGTTGGTTTCTATGGGAACGGGGGATGCTACCCGTGGCCTTGGGGGAAAAAACCCTGAACCATCCTTGCGGTTTTTAAGAGCGTGCCCGAGCCGAGAAGCCACCTTCCACCAGAGACATCACCCATCCCACCCAGTGAGCTTCACAGAATTAAACGACCTTTGGGTCTACTAGTCCATGTATCAGCGGAGAGATGGATTTGCCGGACACCAGATGCAGACAACGCTCTTGAAATTTTAATGACACGTAGGCTGTCCATGGCAGGGGCGGCTTTTCTGGAAAAGAAATGACTGCTCGGACATCTATTATTTGGGGACAGGCAAGGGCCATGACGTGGCGGAACCATCTGTGTCCACCAATCGGAAAGGCAAGCATATCCAAGGCCAAAAGCCTGGCAATCCGACTTTCAGGCTTTTTGCTTTGGATGGTTTTGAGTTAAAGTGTTTTCTTCTGCTCCAAACCTGGTAGAAAGAAGGCCTGGCTGCTAGACTGGCCGCTGTACGGCATGCCAGGTCAAAACTGGTGGAAGAGAAGGGGTAAGGAATGGGTTCCTCTGGTGGGGTGCTGTGGTGGTACTCTGTGGGCGACGGTGGAGGCTGAAAGCAGGAGGCTGATCCTTGATCAAGACTCTGAGAGACAAATGGACAGCTGATGAACCGCTTGTTCGTGTGGACGGGAAGGAAGGAGGCGGAGACTGGGTTTGTGACCAGTGGTTGGAAGCCCGGGATCGGTATGGGCCTTTTTTTGGCCAAGAGTTCACTACAAGCGGCATATGACATCGCTGTGTGAACAGAGGCTTGCCTTCGAAAAAGCCCAGGCTTGAGAGGTCCTGGACTATTTCGACGGCGAAAAGCGAGAAGCGGTGTTTCCGCTGATCGTGGCTGGCGGAAATAATCTCAGCGTACTTTTGCAGACGACCTCTCCCCTTTTTGAGGGCGGGACCCGACTGAACACTACCCATCGCTTCCTCCTCGTCCATGATGAAGCGCTCGCAAGCTAATTCTGCTGAAAAGACCAAGTTGGATCCGGCAAAAAAAATGTCGGCGTCAATCATCACATCAATCATCAACACAGTAACTTCCTTGTCCCTGACATTCTACATCCTGGAGCTGCGGCATGCAAGCAAAGGTACTGCAAACATTGCCGACCGCCCCGGATTTTTGCCGATTGACCGCTTCCTTCTCCTCCTCTGATGGCATCAGCGATTGGGCGTCACAGCAGACAAAATCATCCTCATTGGCCTCTTGATCTTTGAAATGCCTTCTGACCCAACCGGCATTTTTATCATCAAAGAGGTCTTCAGAAAATGGATTTCCACAGTGGTGGGTACACAAGTTGACATTTGGGCTGCTTCGCATTATGTTGGACGTACTCTACGATGATGATGACGACATATGTTGGCCGTGACTAGGATGATGAGTAGGTAAGACTGCTGGAAAGCAGGTTGCATTACCATTGAAGAACAGATTGGCGAACGCTGTTCCGTTTACTGAGAATCCACGGCAACCGACCAGCTGATGACAGCCCTGACGGTCCTGCAACCGAGAAACGATCCTCTGGCTTGCGTGTTGTGTCTCCAGCACTGGAAGAAGCACTTTCTCTCGTCACTACCTCCATGTCCCTACAACACCACTCTTTCTCGCTTACCACCCAGCATTTTCGCTCCATGTTCAGAAATATAAAATGTAAAAAAATAAGGAAGATTTTTTTTTTGACAGTCTCCTTATTGAAAACAGCAAATCAACAGCTATTCTATAAATCCCTCTTCTTTCCTACAGCCAACTAGATTAGAAAACAGAATTGTTTTTCTTAGCGAGTACCTGTGAAATGCAGTCAGGGTGGAAGAACCGTAAGAGCAAATCAACAGTGTTCATCCTTCAGTTCCAGGGATTTTACAACTCCCAGAAGGAGCTAGAATTTGATAGTTTTCAACAAACTATCATAACAACTGTGACACTGCGCTATCTGCAGCAATGTCACACATTAGAACAGTTACTAGAAAATTTCTGTGTCCTAATGTAAGTACAGAGTGGCTCTTTGAACAAACTGTGCTGCACACAAAGTGAAAAATGCTATTTCAAGTTATTACGGATAAGAAAAGGGGGTTTTGCACCTATGAAAATACACCACCATACTAGAAATTTTTTGTATAAATGTAAGTAACAAGTGGCTCTTTGAACAAAACTGCTGTAGCAGCAACAAAGTGAAAAACAGCTATATTAAAAGTTTATACGGATAAGAACAGTGTATTTTTGCACCAATAATTACACCTAGCAGTTACTAAAAATTTTCTGTATCCTAATGTAAGTACAAGGTGGCTCTTTGAAAAAAAACTGGGATGCCACCCAAAGAGGAAAAACAGCTATTTAAAAGTTATACTGATATAATAAAGGTGGTTTTTGCATCAATAAATACGCCAGTCAGATACTAGAAAATTTCTGTCTCCTAATGAAAGTACACCAAGGTGGCTCTGAACAAAACTGTGCTGTAACCAAAGTGAAAAACAGCTATTTAAAAAGTTATACAGATAAGAAAAGGTGTTTTTGCACAAATGAAATACACCAGCAGTTTTACTAGAAAATTTCAGTATCCTAATGTAAGACTAAGGTTGCACTTTGAACAAAACTGGGCTGCACCAAAGTAAAAACAGCTATTTAAAAGTTTATAACGGCTAAGACAAGGTTTGTTTTTTGGCACCATTTAATACACCACATCATTACTAGAAATTTCTACCAATAATGTAGTGCAAGGTTGGCTCTTTGAACAAAACTGAGCTTCACCAAAGTGAAAAAACACTATTTAAAATTTAATACGGATAAGAAAAGGTTGTTTTTGCAGCAATTAAATACACCAACAGTTTACTATTAAAATTACAGAATCCTATGTACGTACAAGGTGGCTCTTTGAACCAAAACTGTGCCTTTCACCAAAGTGAAAAAAACCAGCTATTGAAAAGTTTATACTGAAAGACAAGGTGGTTTTTTGCACCAATGAAATACAACCAGCAGTTACTCTAGAAAATGGTCTGTATCCAATGTAAGTACAAGGATGGCTCTTTGAACAAAGCTGTGCTGCACCAAAGTGAAAAACAGCTATTAAAAGTTATAGGATAAAAAAGGTGTTTTACACCCAATGAAATACACAAGCAATTAAAAGAAAATTTTCTGTATCCTAATGTAAGTAAAATGGGGCTCCGTCTTTGAAAAAAACTGGGATGCACAAAATAAAAGTATAATTTCACCTCAGGTGGCGAGGTGTGCTGGCCGAAAAAGTGGTAAAAAAAAAATGCATTTCAATGCAGGTTCAAAGCAGAGTCTGGACAGTACAAAAAACCCTCTCATCCAAAAGCCAGCTTTTTGTCCCTGTCCTGTCCCGCCCGCGCCCCCACCAACCCGCTGCTGGTACAGCGCTAGATGCTTCTTAAAAGGTCTCTTCAACTAACTAAAGAACTTGAAATTCTCTAATCTACCTATATATCTAATGTTCACATCCTAAAAGCATAGTTGTCTGTATAATAAAGAGAAGAAATGTGTCTCTGAGCTAGCTGTAATATGAAGAGACCTAGCACAATCCGTCTTGCTCTATAAGACACTGTAAACACTGATACTGAACAGGATAAACGCTGTTCTCTACAACGAGGTCAATTTGATTTTTCCAGCCATGCCAACCCATACACATCACAGCATGACTGCAGCCACCCAGCACACCCTTCTCTATGCTCTAAAGCTATTAGCTAGGCCGCCACAATGACAGGAAGAGCCGAAAATGGCGCGATAGTAATAGATTATCTGCAGATTGTCACCTTAAATATCGCGTGATCGGAAATTTCGATTATAATCGCTCATCTCTATCCAGGGATAGAAGATTCCAGCTATAAACCTGGCCTGATAAAAAAGCACCTATACATTTATTTTTCAAAATAGATGTGCTGACCAGATTTTGTTTTTTGACTGTTTATATGGGGAAGTGCCTGTTCCCATTTTGGTTTTATGCACTCCACGCCTCTGAGACTGTTGAAAATGAATTGAAACTAGTCTGATGTCATTTTGTTTTGAATGTCTGTGGTTTGTAAATAAAGGCGTCTGAGCTCTCTCTTCCGTCCTCCCAGTGATAGCTCTATGTGAAGGATCTGGGCAATTACTGAGTCTCTAGTGCTAGATTCACTTTTCCCCCCCATATAACATAGCATTATATACACTCTCTTCCATATTAACACAGCCCATAGTTTGTTCCCCTCTACTCCTAAACCTGAAAATGGATGAGGAACATAGTGCATTCCTCACATATGTTTCCATAAAAATCAGACTTGTATGTTAATAAACATTTTTACAGCAACACAGGTGTTCGTGGTTACAAAAGCTGTTGCAGCCATGGAGGGAGCTGACAGCTCTGCATACATGAGAGCTGACCACTGCAGGAGGCCTGCAGAGCTGTGACATCCTCTCCATTTCATTGCTCACACAGAATAATGATGTCTTCAGTGAAAGAAGACACGTCTACTGGGAGGAGAGATCCACCCCTAGATTTGAAGCTGTAAGAGATAGAAACAGCTCAAGTCTGCAAAAGCCTAAACTGAGAAAACCGCTTTAAGTTCACCCTTTTTAACCTTCTGTTACAAAATCCATTAAAAGGACTGTCCACTTTCACTTTTTAACCCCTTAAGGACCCAGCCAGTTTTGGCCTTCCTGACAAGACCTATTTATTGAAATCTGACAAGTGTCAATTTATGTGAGAAAAATCTTTTGACAACTTTTTAAAACCTATCCATTTTATTCTGGAACTGTTTCTCGTGACACATTGTGCTTTAAGTTAGTAAGGTGAAAATTTTATCCATACAATCCTTGTTTTTTTGTGAAAAATATAAAAATCTTCCATTGAAAATTTTGAAAAATCTGAGATGTGAAAGTTCCAAAAATTTCTGCGTGCCAAGAACAGATAATTATCACACAAAATATTTTAGAACAAGTAATCTAACCATATGTCCACTATATGTTGGTCATCAGTTTTTAAATGTCCTTTTTTTATGACATTAATGGCTTATAAACATTAGTAAGTATTTCACACATTTTCAAGAAAATTTTTTCAATATACATTTTTTTTTAGGGACCATTCCATTTCTGACCGTGGCTTTGGAGGGGCCATAATGTTAGATACCCCCATAAATACACCTTCCAAGAAACTAACCCTTAAAGTAATTTACAAAAGTGTTTAGAAGTTTGTTAACACCTTTAGGTATTTCACAGAAATTTAGCAAAGTGGAGGTAAATTTAAAATTTCACTATTTTGCAGATTTTCAAATATTTATCCATTATTCACTGGAATACAGTAAATGGACTAGGTAAATGCAATGTCATTTCAATTTCCCACAGGTCCTCTGCCGTTTTTAAGGAAAATATCCCATATGTGGCCCTAGTGCATTATTTGCTCACTCATAAGCCCCAGCACCTACTGGACGTCGGGGACTCATTTTCAATGCAATTTTTTTTAGGCGCCATTTCAGGCTTGAAGAGGCCCTAAGGTGCTAAAACGTACAAACACCCCTAAAAAGACCCCATATAGGGAAACTACACCCCTTAAGGTATATATAACAGTGTGTAAGTGAGAAAAATCGACGCCACAAGGTGATTCACAAATTTTTTTAGCATTAGGTCTGTGAAATTGAAAAACATTTTTACCAATAATCCGCAAATTAAGCTTAACAACATGTTTCTATTTACAAGAATCCTGGACAAAGAACCCCAAAACTTTTGTTTAATCCAATTTCTTCCAAGTTCGGCAATACCTTACATGTGGTTTTAAATTGCTGTTTGGGCACATGGCAGGGGCGTAAAAGGAGTGGAGTGCTATTTGGCTTTTGGAACCCAGATTTTTGGAGGCCTATGTCGCATTGCTAAAGCCCCAAAAGTTTCCGAAACAGGTGAAACCTCCAGAAGTCGCCCCATTTTAGATTCAACACCATTTTTATTTCTTCAGGGATCTCCATCCATGGTGAATTGTCCATTATGGGTGCACAGTGTTACCATCATTTTTTATCAATGGGTCATGAAAATGGGGGGGGTGTAGGTCGGAAAACGCAGTTACCACACCATTGTTTTTTTGGGCTTAAATATTTACAGCGTTCGCCGTGTGACACTGTTAATGAATGACTCTAGCTTCAACCGTCCTTACTATGGGTTGGTACAATTAGTCAATGTATAAATTTTGTTATAGTTTTTTATGTATTTATTTACTTTTACACAATAGAAATAGGTTTATAAAAATTGCGTTTTATGTTATCCTATTCTGACAGTCATAACTTTTTATTTTTTCTGTGTGCAGAGCTGTGTATGGCCTTGTTTTTGCAGGGTGAATTGATGCTTTTATTGGTAATCATAATGGGTGCATACAACACTTTGTTCACTTTATAAAGGTTTTTGTGAATCGTTTTTGAACAAAAAATACAGCACTCCTTTTAGTGTTTTTTATTTAATATTTTTTTTTTATAGAGGTCACTCTGCGTTAGTTATGAACAATGCAGCTTTACTCAAGCAGGTTCGTTAACGATTACAGCAATACCAAATTGTATATTTTTTTATTTTTACTTGCTTTTATACAATAAAAACACTTTTATTCAAACAGGAAAACCAACATTTTATTTTCATGCCCATAGTCCTGAGAGACCTTAAACTTTTTTTTTTTTCTGTTTATGGAGCTGTATACAGGCTTGTATTTTTTGCGGGATGATGACGTTTTTTATTGGTATCATTTTTGGTGGACAAGAATTTTTGATCAGTTTTAAATCTGTTTTTTTTTGGAATGCAGAGTGAAGAAAATAACGCAATCCTAGTAGTGTTTTTTATTTTTATTTTTAACAGCGCTCACATGTGCAGTATCCTAATAAGTAAGCTTTACTCTGTGGGGTCGATAACGATTATAGAGATAACCCAATTTATATATTTTTTTTATGGTGAACAACTTTAAAAAAAAAAAGTGTTTCAGTGTGTAAAAAGAATATTTATGCATCGCTATCTTCTGAGAGACGATAACATTTTTTATTTTTCCGTAACAGAGCTGTGTTATGACTTTTTTTTTTTTGTGGGATGAACTGACGTTTTAAATTGGTACCAGACCGTTGGCGTCTATAGGGTTTTTGATCGCTTTTATTCCATTGTTATGTGCTGCGGGATGAACAAAAATCTTAATCTCTGTGATTGTTTTTTTTTGGTTTTTTTTTATGCCCGATTTCATCCGTACGGGTAAAATAACAGATTTTATAGCAGGTCGTTTACGCACGCGGCAATACCAAATATGGGTACTTTATTTTATTTTTGGGTTTTTTTGGGCGATTGTTGTGTGTAAAGGGAAAATGGCGGTGTATACGTGTATTTATTTTATTTTCGTGTTTGTGATTTTACATGTTTTCACTTTTTTTTTTACTTTCTTTAACATTTTTCACATTTTTTTTTTTCCTTTTCCCCATAGGGGATTTGAATGAGCAGATCTTTAGTATTCTCTCATTCAATAGAATCAATGCACAGCTTGTTTGTGCACTGGTTCCTATGACAACTGTCAGTCACAATGCCGGGCCATGCCCACAGTGCACGGCCGGGCATCGGTACTCACAGACCCCAACCCGGAAGGCATACATGCCCTCCGTGCTATCCTGTCAGAAGGCAGGAGCTGCACGGATCGAGCCCGATCCTGCAGTTGCCTGTCGCGACAAGACGCAAGGAAAGGAGACGATCTCCTCCTGCGTCCTCTCTTAATTATTCGCGACCCGATGGTCGCGATAAAAAAATAAGGGGGTAAACCCCACCCCCCCCACCGGTGCAATCTCGGGTCGGGGCCGACTCAGCGGAGTCAGCTGTAATATACAGCTGACACCCCTGCGCCGATCGCGCGAACTCTGGCTTTAGAGTTTCGCGCGATCGCTCGCAGGATGGTATGCATACATCCAGGGGCGTGAACCCCCAAACGACCTGGACGTATGCATAAATATTGGCTCAAAAATTTACGATGTTTGCCATGATCGCTGCCCTAGACCAAGGGTGAACTTGCGTTAGTGTTCCATGTATTGAACGCCATGTCGATAAGTACTCACTTCTCCACGCTCCTACTCCACTCCCCGCTGCTGGCATCCAGTGTGCACACAGAGTGCTGGTTCTTTCAGATTTAAACGGCCAACATATCATTTGTGCCCCAATGGTTAACCACAACCTGGGACCTAAGAAAATTTCTTCCGTTGCTCTGGGCCAGATTGTTGATGTTCTTCATTGCTCGCGATGACCCAGAGGATCCACACCTACTATTTATCACCATGACAAGAATGCAGAGCCAGTCGAGCTTGTGAACTACTTTCCATTCTTTTCTGTGGGAGTTCTGAATACTTGTGAGTGGTGTGTTCACCTGTGCTTGGAACAATGGAAAGTACAAGCATAACTGGTTCTCTATTCTGAGCCAACACTTTAAGTTACCAAAATAGGTGCTGGTCGGAGAAGTGAGACTTTCACTAATCAGACTTTCATGGCATACTCTATCAATGTACCATCCAACTGCATGTTGGTAACACCCTTTTAAGTAGGAGCAGGGTGCTGATCCTACTCAACAACCTCTGATTAGCTGCAGCAGTTATGTAACATTGTCCAACATTATTGTTTGGGGCCTTCACTCCCAAACAGTGACTTCATTCAGTCTTTCAGTTATTCAGAAGCTGCAGTGAACACAAGCTGAAGAAAACAGAAGACCCGGGGAGGTGATCGGCAGATGCATCAATGGAGCAGATGTATCAGTACAGGTGAGTATTTTTTTGTTGTTTTTTTTTTAGTTCTATCAGGCTCAGCAGCCCCTCTATCTTACAACAAAATTGTAGGATTGTCGGCATAACAAAGGCCTTATAATGCTCTCTCTCCAAAAAATTTTGGGAAAAAGAGGGATGCAAAAGGAAGTTGGTTTATTCTAATTTTGCTCTGTGGCTCTCACTCTTTTTAAAAGTATTTATTTTGCAATTTTCAAATGTTATACAAAAAGAACATTGAACATCTCATTCAGAAACGATCAAGTACAGTCAAAGATAGCATTGCATGAATAGCAGGTTCTAGTAGTCAGGAAAGCAATTCCAGGGCACTTATACATGACCGTATGCAATAGAATTTAGGAAGAACGAGAAATATCTAATACAGGGGTCCTCAAACTTTTTAGACCAGGGGCCAGTTCACGGTCCCTCAGACCATCGGAGGGCCGGAATATAGTTTTAAAAAAAAGTTTTACTTTGTGGGTCGATACAATTACAGTGATACCCAATTTATTATTGAATTTGGGTCCCCCAGCAACGTAGGTAAATTTTAAAGGTCCTCCAGCAGGTCTGTAGGTAAAATTTAAGGGCCCCCCAGCAGGTCTGTAGGTAGAATTAGGACCCCCACAGTCTGTAGGTAGATTTAGGGCCCCCAGCGGGTCTGTAGGTAGATTTAGGGCCCCCCAGCAGGAGTAGGTAGAATTAGGGCCCCCCGCAGGTCTGAAGGTAAATTAGGGCCCCCAGAAGGTCTGTAGGTAAATTTTAGGGCCTCCAGCGGGTCTGTAGGTAGATTTAGGGCCCCCAGCAGGTCTGTAGGTAGAATTAGGGCCCCCAGCAGGTCTGTAGGTAGAATTAGTGGCCCCCAGCAGGTCTGTGGGAAAGAATTAGGCCCCCACAGGTTTGGGTAAATTGGGGCCCCCCACAGTGTAGGTAAATTAGGCCCCCCAGCAGGTGTAGGTAGAATTAGGCCCCCAGCAGGTATAGGTACATTAGGCCCCAGCAGGTGAAAGGTAAATTAGGCCCCCAGCAGGTCTTAGGTAAAATTTAAAGCCCCCACAGTATAGGTACATTTAGGCCCCAGCAGACATAGGTAAATTAGGCCCCCAGCGGCGCAGGAGAATTAGGGCCCCCAGCAGGTCTTGGTACATTTAGGCCCCCCAGCAGGTTTAGGTAGAATTAGGCCCCCAGCAGTCTGTAGGTAGAATTAGGCCCCCACAGGTATAGGTACATTTGGGCCCCCAGCAGCCCATAGGTAAAAATTGGCCCCCAGCAGGTGTAGGTAGAATTAGGCCCCCACATTAGGTAGAATTAGGCCCCCCACAGGTATAGGTACATTTAGGCCCCCAGCAGACATAGGTAGAATTAGGCCCCCCACAGTGTAGTAGAATTAGGCCCCCCAGCGGGTGTAGAAAGAATTAGGCCCCCACATGATTTTTAGGTAGAATTAGGCCCCCCAGCAGGTGTAGTTAAAATAAGGCCCCCCAGCAGGTGTAGGAGAATTAGCCCCCAGCGGGTAAAAAGGTTTACATTTAGGCCCCCAGCAGGTGTAGGTAAATTAGGCCCCCACAGGTCTGTAGGTAGAATTAGGCCCCCAGCGGGTATAGGTAACATTTAGGCCCCCAGCAGACATAGGTAGAATTGGGCCCCCACAGGCGTAGGTAGAATTAGGCCCCCACAGGTATTAGTACTTTTAGGCCCCCAGCAGGTGTGGGTTTAGAATTGGGCCCCCCGCAGTCTGTAGGTAGAATTACCCCCCAGCAGGTATAGGTACATTTGGGCCCCCAGCAACATAGGTAGAATTAGGCCCCCACAGGTGTAGGTAAATTAGGCCCCCACCAGGTGTAGGTAGAATTAGGCCCCCCAGCAGGTATAGGTACATTTAGGCCCCCAGCAGACATAGGTAGAATTAGGCCCCCCAGCAGGTGTAGGTAGAATTAGGCCCCCCACGGGTGTAGGAGAATAGGCCCCCAGCAGGTAAGGTACATTAGGCCCCCAGCAGTATAGGTAGAATTAGGCCCACCAGAAAGGTCTGTAGGTAAAATAGGCCCCCACGGGTATAAAGGAACATTTAGGCCCCCAGCAACATAGTAAAAATTAGGCCCCCAGCAGGTGTAGAGATAATTTAAAATAAAAAACTGACATCACCACTACCTGGCTCCTCGCCGCTGTCGCTGCTCCCGGCTTCTTCTCCGGGGCGGCGTGACGTCACCAGCCCGCGCCGCAGCGTGATAACGCTCACGCCGCCCGTCCTGTGGACTCTGGTGAGGCGCAACCTTCCTGCACCTCACCAAGTACTCTGCAAGGGGAGAGCCCCTGCTCTCCGCAGAAGAACTGTATGTGCGTCCGGCAGACGCACATACAGTTAGTCCCGCGCCGCTGCCATCACCGATCGCTAAGGTCCTAAGCCGTACCTTAGTGATCGTATCGACTTAGGACCCTAAAACGATCGAAAGGGGGCGGGTGCGGCAAACGCCGGGACGACTGTGGGTGGGGACATTCTGCAGTGGAAAGGAGGTGCCCCGAGGTGGACATTTACAATAAAATGGGAGGTGCCTGTGATGGCAAGGGCGGACATTCTGCGTATACATCGCACAGTGTCCGCCCTCTGCCACTCACAACACCTCCCATATATTGTAAGTGACCGCCCTCAAGCACCTCCCTTGCCTGCAGAGTGCCGCCCCCCGAAGCTGGCCCCTGCTGTCGCTGGCTCGCTATGGCTTTCATATATCTGTCACCGCTCATGGCACCTCCCATCAATGGGAGGTGCTGTGGCCGGTGACAACTTATTGGAGGGAGCGCGACAGCAGGGGCCAGCTTTTAGAGCGCACAGTAACTCAGAGGAAATGTGGCCTGCCGCTGCCCACCAACTGGTGCCGCAGGTGGCAGCGGGGGGCCGGATAAAAAACCTCCCGGGGGGCCGCATGCGGCCCGCGGGCCGTATTTGAGGACCCCGATCAAAAAGAACCATCCTGACCAATCTGTTACATAGACAGTCCTGATCGACCATTCGTTCCAAACACACCACTCAAAACCACACATGCACAAAATAACAGACTATCATTCTTATTAAATAGCCCTGTCTATAGCTTTAAAATATTACATTACATTAATATACTATTTAAAGCAGTGAAGTACATTTTGTAAGTTTGCTTTTTCTGTCTTGTCCAAATGGCAATTTTTTTTTTTTAAATATTTATTTTCATTTGCAGATAAAATCCATTCAATGTCATCCAAATAATGACCTTAGATGGTTAGCAAATTGCATCCTCTATCAGTAAATGTGTAAAATCATAAAACCCATCTATTATAATTAAATTAACTACATAATACACATTTTGCTACAATGCATAAACACTGCAAAGTAATGCTGGCTGTCAATATCCTGACCTGAATGAATAATGATTTCATCTAAATGTATTAGACATTAAGTTCACCATCTAGTGTAATGTATCTTTCTTAACTGGTCCCTTCTAATGTATGTGCTATTGGATTTTTTCCTTTTAATGGGCATGTTGAAAAATACTAAAATCATTATAACCAGCCAACTAGCACACGATGAAAAATACTATTTTGTATAGGTTTAATTGGGTTGTCCCAACATTGAATCATCATAATTGCACAAATCATGAAATATCAATGATGATGAAAAAAACAATCCAGGGAAAAGTTATAGTATCTTTCTTTCCAGCTGTTACACTGACACCTCTACCCTATGCCATTCACTGCACTGGTTGCCCATTCAGTACAGAATGCAGTTTAACTAATGACTTTAACCCATAAAGCTCTCCAAAATGCTGCACTCCCTTACATCTCCTCCCTCATCTCTCTTTACCACCCTACCCATATTTAATCCCTTACCACCACAGCCAGCTTTGACCTCCCTGACAGAGCCCCATTAGCAGGAGGTTCCTGCCCAACTCGGGAGGGTTGGCAAGTATGCCTATACTGTATGTATGAAACGCTGACACTACATACGGCTATATGTGTATTTTCTTTCTTTATTCTTTATGGTCATGTCTCATTTATTAGCCAGCTTCCTTTTGTATCAACAAAGTTTGGATGTTTAATAAAAATTAATAATATATTGATAGAATATGACATGTATGCACAGGGCCGCCATCAGAAATTTTGCAGCCCCATACAGCTGAAGCATCTGCCCCCCCCCCTCTCCAGCTGACCCCTCTGCCATCCCCCCATCTCTCCGTCCGCAACCGTCACCACCCCTGAAAAAGAAAAAATGATTCTGGAGTGAGTAAACAAAAATCAATTGCGCCATTTTTTTCGGGTTTAGTTTCTTGCTGGATTTTACAACTTTTTGTTTAACTGTATTTGTGGGTCATTCGATAACAAAGGCCAGCAAATACCACAACATGATCACCGCGTGTCACCAATATAATGTTACTGACCAAACCAGTATACCCAGACCAATATTGCCAAACAACAATATACAAAGACCAAATAATACCACCACATAACACTAACATATGCTAACTAACACCACCATAATGTTATTGAGTAAACCATTACACCAAGACCAATATCACCAAAGAACAACAATATACAAGCACCTAATAATACCGCCACATCATTACCACATATCTCCACCATGAAATAGGGAATAATACCGCCATACAGTTACTGAATATAAATCATTACACCAAGGCCAATATTTCCTCCATACAGTGACCCTACAGTGGTGGTAACCAGGTACACAGGTGCTTTGCAAATAGTTTTACTTACATTTAGGGCCTCACAGGGGATTCTTGTCTGAGGAGTTTTAACTTTCCCCTTGTCTCTCCATTCATCCAGACCTCCATGATGACCCCTTCTCCCCTCCACCACCGCCCCTGTAAAAATTTACAATACAAACACCTGAGACTCCTCACTTTTTTATCAGTGTCCCCTCCATAGTGACCCAAATGGGAATAATAACCCCTTAAAAATTTACAGGACCCCCGGGGGGTGGGGTGGGGGCCATTTTTTTTAAGATTAGGGGCCCCACGTCGGTATGTATCATTGAGGTCCCGGGGGGTTTAGTAGGCATCTTAGGGCCCCCGGGCGGTAGCAAAGGTAGTTTTGGGCCTGTGTGGGTAGCTTGGGGCCCCCCATGTAGTTTTAGGGTCCCTGGGCCCCCCAAAGCCGTGTGTGAGAGGGCCCCCTCATCCCCCCACCCTTTGTGTGTGGGGGGACCCTTTCTCCCCCCCCAGCTGGACAGCGGGGGGGGAGGCCCCCCTCCCACAAATAGGATTAGGGGGGGGCCCCCCAACACAAATTTTTGGGGGCCCCTACAGGCTAGGGCGGCCTGGGCTGGGGGGGCCCCAGGGCTACCCCAGCTGGAGGCTGGCTTTTGCTGGGTTACCCTCACGGGCAACGGGGGCCTGGTTTTGGCAGGGGGCCCTAGGGGCGGCTTGCTGGGCTGGCTGGGGACCCCAGAGCGGCGGGGCTGGCCCTGGCGGGGGGCCCCATGGGCTACGAGCTGATTTTGGGGGACCCTCATGGGGGGGCGGACTGGCCCGGGCGGGGGGCCCCTCAGGGGGTACAGGGGGGGGGCCCCCCCAGGGGGCTGGGCTGATCTGGCTGGGGGCCCTCATGGGCTCCAGGGCTGGGAACCCCCATGGGTGACTGAGCTTGGGGGCACCACAGGCAGCTGTGCTGGGCTGGGGCGTCCCACGGGCAGTTGTACTAGGCTGGGGGGCCCTACGGGTGGCTATGCCGGATGGGGGGCCCTGCGGGCGGCTGTGCCGGCTATGGAGAGGGGCACTGCTGAGAGGGGGTCTGTGCTCCCGGTTACAGCCACAAGATTCCCCAATTTTTCCACAGACGGGAGGAGGGGGGCCCCCGGGGAGGTATGTAAGTACAAAATTTCAGGAGGCGGAGCGCGGCTGTGTCGGGAGTGCGGACCCCCTCCCTCTGCAACGCACTGCCCAGACCGCCGGGTAGAAAATTTTAAATTTTTTAGGCAGAGCCAGCTGTGAGGGGAAAGGCCACGGGCCCCCTCCCGCACTCCCTGCTTCGCTGGCGGCCACCGGGCCCCTAAAGAGAGCGAGGTGCTCGGCTGCGCCTTCTTTTTTTAATTGGGGAAAAAGGGGACCTGCTTGAAGGGCCCCTTTTTTGAAAATTTGCTTTTTTTAAAACCATTAAAAAAGTATTTTTAAAAAACCCATTTTTTAAAAAAAAAAAAAAAAACCTTAATCTAGCATATTTAGGGGCCCAAATTTTCCCCTTATCACATATACATTTTTAAATATTTTTTGGGGCGGGGTTTTACAAATGCATAATATACGTATGTGAAATATAAAAAAAATTTAAAAAAAGGGGGAGTTTTTTTCCCCAAAAAAATTAAAGGGTTTTCCATAGTTGCATATTTTAAAAATTTAAAGAGAAAAATGCTTGGAAAGGAGCAATCACCATGAACAAGGTACATGAACAAAGAAAAAAAAAAAACAGACGATGCAGAAAAAAATTCAGGTTGTAAATTACACTTCTAAATTTAAAGAATCACAAAAAAATTTTTCCATTGATTAAAATTTTTGATCATAGAAAGACAAAATGATCCCAAATAAAAACCCAAAAGGGAAAAGAAACAATGAAGAACAAGATTGTGTCACACCCTAAAGGGGACGGGATTTTTTTTTAAAGTGGGGTCAATGTTTTTGTGTTGATAGAACTTTGCAGAAAAAAAACTGAGCATCGTGATGTTTTTTGAAGAACTTTTTGGGTTTTTGGGGACAGCAGAAAAAAAAAACCCAAAACCGAAAAGTAAAAAGAAAGGTTTTTTTCTTCACCTATTCCATGCTGGCTGATTTAAAGTGACAGAAAATCCTTACTTCCTGAAAGCTATTTAGTGATTGGTATGAACAGAGCTCTTTCATTTGATCCCCCATACAGACTTTTTTTTGGGGGGAAAATTTTATTGTTAAAGTCTGGATTGCCACAACCGGGAAATTTAGGGCCAGGTTTTTCGAAAAGAAGGGGCAGGAGGGGGAAAATTCGTATCAGCAGTGCTTAATTCCCCCCTCTTGTCTTTATTTTACTTATTAAATTATATTTTTTCTTCAAGATAATACAAGCTAATAAAAAGTAGATGCCAATTTTTTTATTCATGTTTTCAAAATGAGTAGCTATTCAAGTATTTGTACAAATTTTTTTCTTATACTTTTTTTACCTGAAATTTTTAGCGGAGCAATAAAATTTTGAACCATAGCCAAAAATTTACCCCTTGTTTCGTTTTTTTTTCATTTTGTTTTGCTTTTAATTTTTTGACCAATTATTTTGTTCATGTTAAGCAGCTATTACCATTGAAAGATCAGTATTGATTGGTTGGCAACAAAGGCTACTATGTTTCTTGTTAACAGTAAGCTGTTACAGTCTAGTGGTACGGTACTTAAAACCTGAAAATGAAAAAGACAGTCTTCACGGTTCCCCCAAAAAATTTCTCATAGTGGTCTTTTAAAAAAATTTTGTTTATGTTGTTTGCCTGTTTCTTTAGAGGAGTAATTTAGCTAGTCGTATTCTTGCCATGTCTATGTGTTCCTTTAATGTGATATTTAAACTGTACAAATTTTCCCCAAACTTCGTCAGGGGAGAAGTTGCAATTGTTGTAGCGAAAAATCGATTAGCCCCCTCCCTTTCCCCTTTTTTCATAAAAAAGGAATATTTTGAATTTAAATGTTGGGGTGAGTGTGATCGCATTATCAGTGACTATCAGTGAATCCAATGAATTTCTTCATGAGACACTTTCTTTCATTGACCTTCTAGAATTAGCAGCATTTCTTGTTTGAATGTTTCCTCCCTGCTAAACATAAACTTTAGTTCTTTGGCGGGCCCTTTTTGTTTTTTAGGAAAAAGTTTATTACTAGTGTTTAGCGATTATTTAAACGACAAAGTTTAAATTGGCACAGTTTTTATGGTGTTTGGATTTTTTAGATCTGCGATAATTTAGGGTTTAAAAACTGTGCATATCTATTAAAAATTGCGCCATTTTTGGCGCTTCCGTAATTTTTGGGGGCCGAAACAGCTTTACCCGAATAAAAGCGGGTGAGATGGTGTGGGGACGGGCAGACGGAATTTTATTTGGGTTTCGATTGGGGGGGAAAAAAACAATTTACCTCGTTTTTCATAGACAGCCCTTTTCCCTTTTGGGCCCCAGTGGGCTTTCAGGGATCTCATAGCAGTAGGACGTTTCGCTCTGCGTGTGGTTTCCCAAAAAGCTCAAACGAAAATTTTTCTTTTTCTTCACAAAAAACCTCTACTATTTGCTGTGATCCTTAAATTTTTTTAGATTGAGATTGGGAAAATTTTATTTTAGTTAGGGGAGAGAATTTTAAAGGGGCTCTACCGCTGTAAAAATTTACGGTGGGGAGCGGGGCCGCGGGCGAACACAGACGCTCAATAAAGGGTACTGGGATAAAAATTTACCCAAAACTTTGTGTTTGACATTGGGGACTGCAATAGCTTTATTTTTAAAAAGTTTTTTATTGAAAAAATTTTTCCCGGGTATTGGGCACCTGAACTTATAATTTGGGTACAAAATCTTTTTTAGTAAATGCAGGGCTCTTGTTAGGTGGCCCAAAAATCCACTTTTTTTTATTTTGTATACATTTCGAAGGTGTTTATTTTTTAATTTTTCCCCTTCCACCCTTTTTTTTAATTTTCCACCTTGCACTTAAATTTTGAAACAGCAAATTTTTTTAGTCACCAAGGTGAATTGAAAGGTGCAAAAAAATACCCCGGGATTATACGAAAAAAATAACAGATACGTGTTTTTTTATTTTTGGGCACTAAAGCTTTGTTCATTGACGCAGCTTGCACTTAAAAATTTTTTTCCGCCCAATTTTTTTGTCACCCCAGGTGAATTGAAAGGTGCCAAAAAAATCTTTTAATTTTACGAATACAAAACAGATACGTGTTTTTTTTCACTTTTGCCCCGTCCAGATTTGTTGATAGGGCACCTTGCACTTAAATTTAATCCCCAATTTTATAGTCACCACAGGAGAATTGAAAAAGGGGCCCAAAAAAAAACTTTTTTTAAAAATACATAACAGATTTCGTGTTTTTTTTACTTTGGCGCACTACAGCTTTGTTCAATTTTAGGCAGCTTGCACTTAAATCTGAAAACAGCAATTTTATAGCCCACCACGGGTGAATTAAAGGTCCCAAAAAACGGTATTAAATACAAACATAACAGATACTGTTTTTTGACTTTGCCAATCCAGTTTGTTATAACCCGGCACTTTAAATTGAACCAAAAATTTTTAATCACCACGGGTGAATAAAAGTCCCAAAAAAAACTTTATTATCGAATACATCAGATACGTTTTTTTTTTACTTTGGGGCGCACTACAGCTTTGTTCATTAGCCGTTTGCACAAAATTTAAACAGCAATTTTATATTCACCACGGTTGAATTGAAAGGGCCCAAAAAAAACCTTGTATTATACAAAAAAATACAGATACTTTTTTTGCACTTTTCCCCAGTCCAATTTTTTGATAGACCCCTTGCATTAAATTTTTAATCCAGCAATTTTTTTTTGATTAGAGGGATTTGAAAATAGCGGATTTGCCTCTTTTAAAAAGAGACTTTCCCAAAAATTTTCCCCAAAAACCTTCCAAATTTTTATATTTCTGAACTGGAGCAAAATTTCAGGGGTTTAAGCGGCAAAGAGGGGGTAGCACTGGGGGTAGAGGTACAGAGAAGGGGCTCCCCCCAGGCTGGCGACAACACCTGCCAGCGTTTGCCCTTGCAGGCCCGTCGGGCCGTCACGCTGGGTCAGGGCCCCTGTGAATCCAGTAACGAAAAACCCTCGCCAATCTGCCCTTCAGGGGTTAATCCAACCTGCATCCAGCAGCCTTACCCCCTGTCCTCCCAGTAAACGGCCAAAAAGCTAAACAGCATCACAGCCCCCCGTTAACATAAAACACCCCAAAATGTCAACTCTGAACCCCCCACTGGGATAACCCATTGTCTGAAAAACCTCTTTGATGACAAAATGCGTTGGGGTCAGAAGGCATGTTAAAAATCAAAAAGGATATTTAGTCTGCTTGACCCCCATTTACGATGCCACAGAGGAGGAAAGGGAAGCCGGTCAATGGCAAAAAACCCCGGGGGGTCCCGGCAACCCTTGCAGGGCCCCCTTTCTTGTAGCCCGCAGCTCCCGGATGCAAAGTCAGGACACAAAAGGTCACCGTTTGAAGATGAGAGACGACATTGCGGATCCAAACGTGGTCTTTTCCGCAAATTTGCTTCAGCGCTTCATCGTGAAAAGGAGGAAAAGAGGGGGAGGCATAGGGTCCCGCCCAAAAAGGGAAGGGGGTCGCAGAAATCCCCCTATTGATTCCGCAGCCAGGTCAGCGCAAACCCCCCCCTCGCTTATTGCCGTAAAAAAGGGGTTTCCAGGCCCCTTCAACGGGGCCTTTCTTTAGCAAGCCCCTGATTCCCCCAAACGATGTCATATGCCCCCCTTTTGGCCCGAAACGCAAAAAGTAGAGGCAAAAAAACTTTAGGGTGGGTTAACCACCCCCAAACATGTCTAGTCACATGCCCAAATCCCTGATGAAAATGGGGGCCCAACACGGGCCCAAAAAAAAGGGGCCAACCGACCCGGGGCCCCCCAACCACTGCACCCCCTCGTCTCCCCCTTTCCTCCTTCTCCGCCCCCCCCAACCCAAAGCCTCCCCCCAGCACCCATGCCCCTAAAAAAGTCATAACAGGGATCAGCCCCGCTTCAGCCTTCCCCCGGGCCGCCCAGTAACCCCCAAAGCACCACCAGAAAACCCACCCCTCCCCCTTCTCCCCCCGCCATTTAAATGACCTGAAACGCCGCCCGCAAACCATCTACACCCCCAGCCTTCTGTCTTCCAGGTTTTGGGAGCAGAAGAAACATTTTAAACCCCAAAACCCCTCCCAAAAACCCCCAAAACCCCTGAAGGTCGGGGAAAAGGGCCCGGCTTTTGGGGGCCCTTGGGAAAAGTTGCCTTTCCGTCGGTGGGCACAGAAGGGTTCCGGGGCCCCCCATGGCCCTTTCCTGCCCCCAATACCAATTCTGAGCAAGGCCCTTTCTTTGCCAAAAAGCCGTCCCTGCCCTGGCCAGCCCGTGGGCATCTAAAATTTCCAAACGCGTTGTCTGCATCTGTGGCCCGGGAAAAATCCATCGACCACCGGGCACATGGAAATTTGAAGCACGGCCAAAAGGCCCCCTATATCTCAGTGACAGCTCACGGGGAGTTTGGGGGGATGTCTCTGGGGGTAAAAAGGGGCTCTCAGGTCCGCACGCCTTTTAAAACCGCAGGGATGGTGCAGGGTTCTTTCCCCCAAGGTCCCCCTGGTGGGCCCTCACGTGCCCCGAGAAACCAGCCGTGTTGAAAAATTAAACTGTCTTGGAAAACCATTTCCCCCCACAGGTCAGGAACCCGTGGGCGGCTCCCGCAACGAGACCGAGGGGCTGGCGGGTGCCAAGAAACCTTTTGCTTTAAATTTTTTAAAAAAAAGTTGTTTTTTAACAGACATTTGTTCTTCACAATTGTCCCAAAATGGCTCAAGGGTCATGCTTTTGAAAATTTTTGGGGGTTTTTGGGTTTTAAATGCAGCTATAAATACAGGCCTATTAAAAAAAAATGTTTTTTTTTTAACAGACAAATTTTTCTTCACAAATTTTCCAAAGTGGCTCAAGGGGAAAAGCCCTTTTTAATTTTTTTGGGGCAATTTTTCTTTTAAATGCAGCTATACTACAGGTCCTATTATAAAAAAATGTTGTTTCAAAAAGTCATTTTTTATTCACAATTTTCAAGAGTGGCTCAAGGGTGATGGGGGCTGTCAGAAACAGGAATAGGTAGGACACTATTAATGGACACATATTGCAAAATGACTTGGTTTTTTGCAAGACTTTAACATAGCTAATAATCCCTGTATTGAGAAAACCCCCATTTAATACAATTAAAAAAAAGAGAAACAAAGACATGGTGGGTTTCCCATCCTTTTTTAAAAAGGGTTTTTTTCTAGAATTAAACTACTAAAAAACTTGAAATGTACAAAATGCTGTAAAAAAATTCCCTCTGAATTGTAAAGGGATGTACAGGAAAACTGACCAATGTAGGTTATTTAGAGGACATGGAGTATGGGGCACGAACAGAGACAAAGTACAGAGACAATTTCTTCCAGCACGTTGAGTAAATGGAAAAGAATGCCAAGTAAAAGGGCACCTGGAGCGTTAACCACCATATTTCCAAGTGAAGCTCAATTGGTCCGCACTCATACGGAGGGGCAAGCGCTACCCGGACAGGGACAGTATATGTCCATGAAACTAAAATGGTGGTTGAAAGACTCCTATTTCCGCACTTTTTAATCTGTGGGTCAGACAGGTTTAATGGTCATTCTGCGGTACAGGACCCGGGTATAGTTAATGTCCAGTTCAACTAAAATGGTGGTTGAAAGACTCCTTTTCTGGCACTTTTTAATCTGGGGGTCAGACAGGTGTAATGGTCATTCTGCGGTACAGGACAGATATAGTCAATGTCCAGTTCAACTAAAATGGTGGTTGAAAGACTCCTTTTTCCCGGCACTTTTTAAATGTGGCGGTCCCTGCAGGTTTGGGGCTCATGCTGTGGCCCAGACAGGATATTCCAATGTCCAGTTCAAGTAAAATGATCGTTCAAATAATACGCCTTCTGGACTTTTTAATTTTTGGGTGATGCAGGTTTTAAGGGTCAAAAAGTGTACAAACAGGGATAGTGAATGGGGTGGGATTTTTTTTTTTGTGCTTTTATAACCTAAGTTATTTCCAAGATTTTAAAAATCTATTTGACT
>JAODAL010030725.1:0-49510 GCA_025379985.1 Phyllomedusa bahiana
GGGTGGGAGGGGGGAACAGAAGGATGGGGACTGGGGGGGCAGCAGGATGGGGATGGGGGACGAAGGATGGGATGGGGGGAAAAGGGGGGACTGGGGGGGCAGAAAGATGAGGACTGGGGGGACGAGGAGGGGGTGGGGGGACATGGGGGTGAGGACTGGGGGGACAGCAGGGTGGGCGGGGGAAGCGGTGAGGATGGGGGGACAAAAAGATGAGGACGGGGGACAAAAGGTTGAGACGGGGGGAAGAAGATAGGACTGGGGGACAGAAGGAGGGGGGATGGGGGGACAGAAGGGGGGGATGGGGGGACAAAAGGGATGAGGATGGGGGGCAGAAAATGGGGAGGGGGTACAGCGGGGATGGGGACTGAGGAGAACAGGATGGGGATGGGGGACAGAAAGATGAAACGGGGGGGACAGCAGGGGGGGGACTGGGGGGACAGCGGGTGAGGATGGGGGGACAGCAGGGGGGGGGGGGGATGGGGGACAGCAGGGTGAGGACTGGGGGGACAGAAGGATGGGGACTGGGGGGACAGAAGGATGGGGACTGGGGGGACAGAAGGATGAGGACTGGGGGGACAGAAGGATGGGGACTGGGGGGACAGAAGGATGGGGACTGGGGGGACAGAAGGATGGGGACTGGGGGGACAGCAGGATGGGGACTGGGGGGACAGAAGGATGAGGACTGGGGGGACAGCAGGATGAGGACTGGGGGGACAGCAGGGTGAGGACTGGGGGGACAGAAGGATGAGGACTGGGGGGACAGAAGGATGGGGACTGGGGGGACAGAAGGATGGGGACTGGGGGGACAGCAATCAGAAACAAGAAGGGTGATCAGGGAGAGAAGCTGCATAATGATAAGGTCAAGCAGTTGAGGTGGAATCAGAACGGGGTGACAGATCCATCCATTGGGGTGCAGAGAGGAGTCACAGTGAATGATGGAAGAGGAGGACAGAAGACACCACAGGTAAAGCCACAACATAAAGACACACATTGTAATAATCCTGGAACCAGGGTCTTCAGAAGCCAGAACCTCCAGGTGCCCCCTCCCCCCCCAATCCAAACTGTGTGAGGTCTCCCCTTCCTGACACCCCCCCCAATCCCAGTGCTGGGTGTCTCTACCTGTGAGGTACATGTTGAGCAGGAGCTGGGATCCACTGCCCTGAGCCATGGAGCTGAGCACTGACACCCAGGGGGTTGGGCACCCTATGATGAGCCCTATTATTAATACTGGGACTATTGTTATTAGATACTGGAGGAGGGAGCTGGACCCGGCAAAGAATAAGGAATAAATGTGGAGCGATGAGAGGAGGGAGATAATATCCAAGCAACAGGCGGAGATGCTGCAGGATGGGGCCCCAGCTACACCCGCCTGGGCCCCTCCCTGGAGCCCCCATCATTTCCTTTTTAATTAAGCAGCCATCTGACTGTGTCCTGCTCCCTCCGCCTCTTATCAGCCCCATCTGAGGATTAATAAACTTTGCAGTTAAGGATCAGTGTTACTGTGGTGATGCCCCCCACCCTCACCCCCATTTTACGCCTGTTAACTCTTTGCAAACAGCAGCCGGCGTCAGAGATGAGGCTCATATTGATCTTTGGGTATCTCAGCAAGCTTCATTGACTCTGAGACAACAACCTGATGGACCTTCAGCCAGGGAACAGGCCATAAAGCGGTAGTTATAGAGACTTCAAACACCCAACCTGCCATTAGCACCCATTACTAACAGATCACCCTGGAGCACCACCCCTTGTGTGCCAGGGACTAGCTGAGCAGTACATAGAGTGTGGGCACCCTTTGTATGCCAAGGAACAGAGCTGGACTCGATGGGCAGACGCACTATAAAACGTATTTTATATCGCACCGTTATATTCCACAGCGCTGCACAGAAATTGTCATTATTCACAATGGTCCCTTTTCCCATTGGGTCTCACAGTCTAAATTTATCTATCTGTATGTATTTCGAGTCTGGGGGAAACCAGAAAACCCACCCAAGCACGGGGAGAACATATGAACTCCTTGCAGATGTCGTCCTTGGTGGGATTTGAATCCAGAAACCCCTGAGAGCCGGTCAAAACACTAACCCCTGACCCCGCCCGCATCACCCAACCACTGAGCCACCGTGCTGATCACATAACCACTGAGCCCCGTGCCGCTCCAAATAACCACTGAGGGGCCCTCTGCAAAAACCCCAACCACTAGCCACGGCTGCCTTTCTAACACTAGCCACCATACTGCACTGTGCTAACCCCTGAGCCCCTCTGCATACACTAACCCAAAACCCCCGGGGGCATCACACTAACCACTGACCCACCGGTGCTGCATCACACAACCACTGAGCCCACCGTGCTGCATCCCCTAACCACTGAGCCACCTCTGCACTGTACTAACCACTCCCACCTGCTGCATCACACAACCATGAGCCACCGGTGCTCTTGCTAATCACTGAGCCCCCATACTGCCTGTGCTACCACGAGCCACCGGCTGCATAACACTAACCACTGAGCCACCAAGCTGAAAATCACAAACCACTACCCCCCGGCGCATCACACAAACCCACTGAGCCCCGTGCTTGCTCGTCTAACACTGACCACCATACTCATAAACCCACTAACCACCAGCTGCTCACACAAACACTGACCCCTGCTGCTCGTGCAAATCATGAGCCCCCAAACTTCTACCTAACCCCAGCCCTTGCTGATCACATAACCACTGACCACCTGCGCACTGAGCTAACCACGACCCCACCAGTTATTATTATTAATCACTGAGACCATGCGCCATTCACCAAAATCTATTATTGCATCGGGGTTCTAGTAACGGGATGGCAAATAGTCCTGGGTGCTTTCACACGGTGCTTTTTTGAGCTTTTTTCATAGTTTTTTAGCAAAAGGGCGAAATTAAATCGTACTTTACTCAAAAAAAAACCACAAAAACGCCAAAAAAATTGCTTCAAAAAATGCCCAAAAATGCATGTGAAACCCCCTATAGGATTCAGCCTTACTAACAGATATTTTAAGCTGCTCCCTTGTGTGCCAGGGATTAGCCGAGCAGCCTTTTACAAGATGGGGCCCTCAAAAAAGCCAAGAGAGAGCTGGACTCTAGGGGGCACTAGTAAATGACATCAGATCACCATACAGCCAAAGCATTTGGGTGACCCACCCATTATATGTTTCTATCATGCACCATTGCAGTGGGTCATTTTTGATAAGGGCCAGTAATACTGACAGTACTGCCCTGATGGCGCCCCTGAGTGCGAGTCATGTGCCACAAGAGGACACTACAATATAGAAACTTTGCTGTTCTACCCATTGTATTAGTTGCATCTGTTCCTGGATAAGCTGGGTGACACCAATATTACTTCAACATCCCAACCGCCCTTTTTGAAATTACGAGGAAAAATCACCCGGGATTAAAAAGCAGGGATACGGGCTTTTCTTATATCTTTGCATAAAAAAACAGGCTGATTTGCAATTTCAGAACCTAAAAGTGGGTGACAGCACCACATAGTTACCCAGCTGTAAGGATCTGGGTGTCTTTTATGTTGTAGCCTTCCTGGGCTTAAAGCATTGATACCACAGCCCCTTTTCGCTAGTCATTAACACAAGTAAGTGACCCCTATAGGACCAGTAATGGCGGCCATACTGGTTGTCACACATATAAGGATCTGGGTGTGATTCTTTGTATTGCAGCCTTCCTGGGCTTAGCCCTTTAGCATAAATAAGTGACCCCTTTGGGAACCATAAGGGCGGCCACACTGCCCATCGCTCAGCTTCTCAAAGACAGATAGAATTGATTGAACAGACTCTTATAATAACTTGACGAAAGATGTCTCAGCGACTCGTATTCACAGAGGATTTATGGACTGAGAATAATAAAAACCCTTTTTTAAATAAAAGCCTTTTTTACAATGAGATTACTCACATATTAGAGAAACTTTGTGCTAAAAAAAGGGCCAGTAGGGAGTCTATCTTCCACCATATGCAACCTGCAGGGCCCCTATCACATCTCCATGGCTCTTTATGACTTCTATATGACTTTGGCATCTACATGGCTCTTTAAAACCAAACATCCCCTCTAAAAATCGCTGCCCGTTATGAATCCTATATCCCCAAAGGTACTGATTTCCCCAGAATCTTTAAGAATTTAATGCCCCCTTACACCTGTTTCCCCCCTTATACACTTTATGGTTTCCCTTGAAACTATCTGCTTCTTATTATGACCCTAGTGTCGTTTGGCCCCCAGATTATCTGTAGGGCTCTTTAAGATCTTTTCATGCCTCCAATGACACCTGCATCTTTCCCTATCACATCTTCATGGATCCAATACACATCTACATGTCTCATTATGTCTCTTATATGGAACCATATACCATCTGTATAGCTCTCTGACTCATGTATGCCCCCTATGACATATGGATAGCTCCCTGTGATGGCTGAATGGCCCACTTTCACATCTGTATAGCTCACCATGACTCCCGTGTGCCCCGTGTGACATCTGTTTAGCTCCCTAGGACACAGACATGCCCCCTATGAAATCCGCATAGCTCCTTATGGCATAATTATAACTCCCTATGGCATAGGTATAGCTCCCTATGACTCCTGTATGGCCCCCATAACATCTTATATTCCCTAGATCCCCTGAATGGCCTACTATCACATTTTTATATCTCCCTATGACGCGGATCCCCCAAAAAATGAATCTGTTAGCTCGCTTTGCATCTGTTGGCCCTTCCACATCTGTATATCATAAACATCTACAGAAAAATGGCTCTTAAAGCCTTTTTTTTTGGACACATTTTTTCTCCCTGTGACATCACTATTTCCCTTTTATGACATCATGGTTTATTTATACTGACAATACACCCAGATGTGTCTGTCTTTCTATGTGTGTGAGTTATAATTTATAAAATTATTTTTTTGGTTTTAAAAATCATAATATTCCAGTTACCTGAAGCCACCACTAGATGGAGCTCTAACTTCTTCCATAATTGATGAATTAATACAGGTGGAGCTCCCCAAAATTGACTCCTTAAACCTCTCCTGGATCCGGGCCCCCGTCCAAACAAGACTGGTTTTTTCTCATATCAAAAATATAAACTAAACACAACGGGGATTTTCCAGGCCAAAATCTTATTTTTTTTAATTTTTGCATGATTTAACTTTTCTGTGACAAAAAAACCCAAACTACCGCGCCAAGAAAAAGGGGCCAACACAGATATATAAAACCCTGAGCTGAGTGACATCCAGACATGGCCGTTTCTAGTGATAAAAAAGGCAGAAAACCCCTTTTTGTTCGAGCACACCCGCAAAAATCAGATGTTTTGAACGCTTGAGATCCACAAAAACAGCCGCTCCCCGTCTGCCATGAATAGCAATGGGGAAGATGCTTATCTGACGCCAACAGGATATGGCGCAGGATTTTAGCCCGGCTCCTCATATCCAGCCTGTCATGGCAGAATGATGGAGAGCCTCAATATTAAATCCAGAATGGGGAAACTCCTGGGGCCAAAAAACACATCTAATACAGCCCCCAAGTGCATCGGAGGTGGTGGAGGTGGCAGAGGGTCCTCCCAGACACCAGGGTCCAGATATAACAATATTAGTATACCGACTACTAGAAGCTTCATGTGCTCCAGATGCAGGGGCCAGTCAGCGGTGCCAACAGGGCAGTACTTCTATCAGGGGCCCTAACCCCATAGTGGTCCGTTGATATCAGGGGCTCTGTTCATAAGGGGGCCGTGATCCTAAAGGGGCCCAGCGATATAGTGCAAGATAAGCACTGGTAATGGGAGGGAGGCAATTGACCATGGCAAACAGAAGGGGGCCCCTATAAAACCAAAACTCAATGAATGCCCCAATCCTAAAAGGGGCCCCCGGGTAAGTCAAAAAAACACTAGTAAATTGAGGAGGGCAGATCAGATCTGTGGCAGTAGGCAGAGGCACTACACCTATCAGGGGCCCTAATCAGCAAGGGGCTTGCTGATATGGTGCATGATTGGCACTGGTAATCGGAGGGGGCAGATTAGATCTTTGGCAGTAGGCAGTGGCACCATCAGGGCAGTACTCCTGATCACCAAGGGGTTTGCGGATATGGTGCAAAATAGAAACAATATTTGGTTTTGCACATCAAAAAACCTTTTAAAAAAAAAAACGAGCATAGGTGCACACTGGTGCGGCTGCAATATACATACACATTCCAAAATCAGTAGCACACTATCAACTAAAGAAACTTAGTTCACATTTTTGATCGGAGGTGGGCTTAAGCAATTTTGATCAAAAATGTGAACTAAGAACCTCAAAAAAAAATTCATGTGTCCTAGATAGCAGAAATGCTTTTTCAAAAATTCCTATGTCCCCTTTGATAGTTTCTTTAGTTGATAGTGTGCTACTGTTTTTGGAATGTGTATGGTGCAATATAGGCAGTGCTAATGGCCAGGGAGCAGATCAGATCCAGAAGAGTAGGGCAACCACCCTTGCCATGATGCAGTGCACATTTAAAGGTCCATTACATTCAGATACGTTCCCTAAAGGGGTTGTCTCACTACAGGGATTGCTGCTTACAAAAACAAGTCACCTTGCAATACTACAAATACTACAAAAATGCTGGTCCATGCCCTTGTCATCTCCCGCCTCGACTACTGCAACATTCTTCTCTGTGGCCTCCCAGCTAGCACCCTCGCTCCCCTCCAATCCATCCTTAACTCTGCTGCCCGTCTGATTCACCTCTCTCCTTGCTACTCCTCTGCCTCTCCCCTCTGCCAATCCCTACACTGGCTTCCCATTGCCCAGCGAATTCATTTCAAGTTACTGACCCTGACCTACAAGGCTCTCCATAACCTCTCCCCTCCATACATCTCTGCCCTAATCTCCAGGTATCTCCCCTCACGCAACCTCCGCTCCTCACAGGACCTTCTTCTCCACTCTCCTCTTGTCACCTCCTCACATAACCGTCTCCAAGATTTCTCTTGTGCTTCACCCACACTCTGGAACTCACTGCCCCAACACCTCAGACTCTCCCCCTCTCTCACCGGCTTCAAACGTAACCTGAAAACCCATCTCTTCAGGATTGCCTATGACCTAGAACAACACCACTGTCACTTCACCCCACGAACATGTCTGCCCCTACCTTCTGTCTCTTTCCCCCTTCCTTGTAGATTGTAAGCCTTCGCGGGCAGGGCCCTCTCTCCCTCTGTACCTGTTGTTCAGAGATGTCACTATTGTAAATGTTTGACTTATATTATGTATGTAACCCCCTGAATGTACAGCGCCATGGAATTAATGGCGCTATAAAATAAATAATAATAATATGTATCCATTAACAGTGTCCTACCTATTCCTAGATATCCCCTCTTTTATGGGCTGCATCAGCTCCTCAGGTCACTATAGCTACAGACCTGTTCTCTCTCTCTTGATAGGCTGCCAGCACTGGTTGCTATAGCTGCAGAACTGTTGAATCTCTCCTGATAGGCTTCCAGCACTGGTCGCTATAGCTATGGACCGGTTTGATCTATCCCGAAAGGCTGCCAGCACTGGTCGCTATAGCTACAGACCTGTTTGATCTCTCCTGATAGGCTGGCAGCACTGGTTGCTATAGTTACAGACCTGTTTGATCTCTCCTGATAGGCTGGCAGCACTGGTTGCTATAGTTACAGACTGTTTGATCTCTCCTGATAGGCTGCCAGCACTGGTTGCTATAGTTACAGACCTGTTTGATCTCTCCTGATAGGCTGCCAGCACTGGTTGCTATAGTTACAGACCTGTTTGATCTCTCCTGATAGGCTGCCAGCACTGGTTGCTATAGTTACAGACCTGTTTGATCTCTCCTGATAGGCTGCCAGCACTGGTCGCTATAGCTACAGACCTGTTTGATCCTCTGGAAGGTCCACCCCCTGGTCGCTATAGCTACAGACCTGTTTGACTGCTCTGATAGGTGGCAGCACTGTCGCTATAGCTACCAGACCTGGCTTCTACTGCACCCAGTGGAACCAGTAAAACACCCAAATTTTCAAAGTGAAACCAAGAAAACAGGACTGAGGTGAGATGAATCAATGTAGTGAGACAACCCCTTTAAAGCTCCCGAGCTCCAGTGCAAAATCAGTACAGAGGCCTTTGGAGCCCAAAGACATCAGGACCGGGGTGCAACTACTACCTCTGCCCCCCATTAAGTTACTCAGCATCATTCCAGAATGAATCAGAGGGCTGGAGGTGTGAACAGCAATTGTTCCCATCTTCCAGTTTCTCTGCTGCCTATTACCTGCTGTTATCAGCCACTTTATTGATGCAGGGAGACTTCTCTTATAATCATAGCTTAAAATTCCAATAAATCTATTTATGACCTACAATGCAAAGGAAGGATTTGTAGATTCAGAGTAAATGTTCATCCACTGTAGAAAGAAGGAACCGAAATGCAGAACTTTCCGCCATTAGAATGTATCACAGGCTGCGCTGCCACCTAAGGTCAGGTCGGTATTACAGCACTTGATAATGGTCTGTAACAAAAACACCCCAAAAAGTGTCTTTTCTAACTTTGTGTCCCATAATTTTTCCCCAGGGCGGCTATTAGAAGCTTTAGACCTCATAAAGCCAAAGCACCTGGACCCCCTGCTCATTACTAGCGCCTATTTTGCACCCACTGATCAGTTGACAGCACCTGAACAGGCCGGTAGAGGGGGGAGAGGGTTAAGCAGTCGTCGTCCCCCTCCCCCCTGTGAAAAACATGATCTGGGCCCCCAACAGCAGCACCGCCCTGATAGTGGCCCTGTTATTCTCCTACTACTTCTATGGGTTTATCTCAGTTATTCCAGCCTTGCTCAGAGCAGGTATAATCACACATCTAATCAGTTCTAAGCAATAGGTAACAGCGTGACCCCACCCAAACCAAATATAAAGGTGACCAGTATAAGAAGATAACAGAACATGACTCACCTCCGCTCTGTGATCTTACAGGTATCATATCAAGGCCCGGGGGAGGGGTAGTTTGTAGTAATGTTATGTTTAAAGGGAAACTCCCACTATAATCACAAGTGTCTCAGACCCTAGTGTGTATTTTAATGTATGCACACAATGACTTAGCAGAATAGTGAGCGCAGCTCTGGAGTATAATACAGGATGTAACTCAGGATCAGTACAGGATAAGTAATGTATGTACACAGTGACTGCACCAGCAGAATAGTGAGTGCAGCTCTGGAGGATAATACAGGATGTAACTCAGGATCAGTATAGGATAAGTAATGTATGTGAAGAGTGACTGCACCAGCAGAATAGTGAGCGCAGCTCTGGAATATAATACAGGATGTAACTCAGGATCAGTACAGGATAAGTAATGTATCTACATTGACTGCACCAGCAGAATAGTGAGCACAGCTCTGGAGTACAATACAGGATGTAACTCAGGATCAGTACAGGATAAGTAATGTATGTACATAGTGACTGCACCAGCAGAATAGTGAGCGCAGCTCTGGGGGATAATACAGGATGTAACTCAGGATCAGTACAGGATAAGTAATGTATGTACACAGTGACTGCACCAGCAGAATAGTGAGTGCAGCTCTGGAGTATAATACAGGATGCAACTCAGGATCAGTACAGGATAAGTAATGTATGTACAGTGACTGCACCAGCAGAATAGTGAGTGCAGCTCTGGAGTATAATACAGGATGTAACTCAGGATCAGTACAGGATAAGTAATGTATGTACACAGTGACTGTACCAGCAGAATAGTGAGTGCAGCTCTGGAGGATAATACAGGATGTAACTCAGGATAAGTACAGGATAAGTAATGTATGTACAGTGACTGCACCAGCAGAATAGTGAGCGCAGCTCTGGAGGATAATACAGGATCTAACTCAGGATCAGTACAGGATAAGTAATGTATGTACAGTGTCTGCACCAGCAGAATAGTGAGCGCAGCTCTGGAGGATAATACAGGAAGTACTCAGATCAGTACAAGATAAGTAATGTATGTACACAGTGTCTGCAACAGCAGAATAGTGAGCGCAGCTCTGGAGGATAATACAGGATGTAACTCGGGATCAGTAATGTATGTACACAGTGACTGCACCAGCAGAATAGCGAGTCGCAGCCTGGAGCTGGATAAATACAGGATGTAACTCAGTATTAGTACAGAGTAAGTAATGTATGTACATAGTGACTGCACCAGCAGAATAGTGAGCGCAGCTCTGGAGTACAATACAGGATGTAACTCAGGATTAGTACAGGATAAGTAATGTATGTATACAGTGACTGCACCAGCAGAATAGTGAGTGCAGCTCTGGATGATAATACAGGATGTAACTCAGGATCAGTACAGGATAAGTAATGTATGTACAGTGACTACACCAGCGAATAGTGAGCACAGCTCAGGAGGATAATACAGGATGTAACTGCGGATCAGTACTGGATAGGTAATGTATGTAACAGTGACTGCAACCAGCAGAATAGTGAGTGCAGCTCTGGAGTACAATACAGGATGTAACTCAGGATCAGTACAGGATAAGTAATACTGTCACAAGGACTGCACCAGCAGAATATTGAGCACAGCTCTGGAGTATAATACAGAGATGAAAGCTCAGGATCAGTTACAGTGAATAAGTTAATTTTGTACAGTGACTGCACCATCAGATAGTGAGTCACTCTGGATAAATACGGGAAAAAAACTCAGGACAGAGGGGGATAGTAAGTAAGTACACATTGATGTCCCGCAAATGTGGCCATCGGGAGGATAATACAGGATGTAACTCGGATCAGTACAGGATAATAATGTATGTACAATGACTCACCAGCAGAATAGTGAGTGCACTCTGGGGATAATACAGGATGTAATCGGGGATTGTACAGGAAAAAGTAACATAACACATTTACAAAGGGACATCACTTTCATGTAGTTTCTGCTAGATATAAACTTCTGTGTTTTAAAAAATTTGGACAGAATTTTTAAATGAAATCACTATTCGATGATGCCGGTGGTGAAGCTGTGACAATTGGCCGATTAATGTTTTAATTTTTTAAAATTTATATCAGTAAAACCATTTGTCCATGAAGCTGATCTGTAGACATAACATTAAATAAGAACATCTTAAAGTGATTAAAGAAAATAAAAAAAAGGAGAAACAGCGCCACTCTTGTCCATGTCTGGTATTGCAGGTTGACTTAGGCAAACACAGTCTGTGGACAGGAGTGGCAGATATAGCAGATCTTATTTTCCCGGGTGCCGATCAGATCAGGGAAACATCTACAACTTCAAGTCAATGATGTATAAATTGTTCCATACATAGAATTAGCGCCACTCTTGTCCATGGCTGGTATTGCACCCAGTTTGGTTTAGATCCACAGTCCGGCCGCCCCTGAAGGATGACTCCTGCTTCCCAGACTTGCTTTAGCTGCCTGTGCTACATTCATCAATCACAGGCAACTTAAAACAAGCCAAGAACCCAAGAGGGAGGAGAGGAGCTGCTGGGGTGCATGACCTTGGACTGATGACCCTGCAGGTGCTGGGAATAGATGAGGATGGAGGATATAGGTGGTGCCTTCACTTTGGGCAGTACATTTGGCTCCTGATGCTTTGTATTTAGACTCAGATTCCCCGGATCTTGCAGTAAGAATTTCGTTTTTGTGATGGAGGGAACTATATACCTCCACCGTAGAAGTGGGCGAGGGTCAGACGCAGGTACTCCTAGGACGCGGCACTGTGCTCCGCGGTGTTGTGCCGCCACGTGGATGTTTACTCTTGACCTGTGTAATGAGAGACAACACTGGCAGCAGAATGCATTGTGTTCATAAGGAATGTAAAGACGCCTACAAGTCACACTTAGGCAGGGTTCACACGGCTTATTCACGGCGTAATTGCGGGATGTATTTCGCCCGCAATTACGCCGTGTGCTCAGGAGCAGGGCGGGGGGGGGGGGGGTGTGCGGCGTCTAGTAAGCTTTAGGGGGCTATAGGGGCTACATAGGCAGACAGGCTTCAGGGAGGCTATAGGGCTATTCAGGAAGGCAGACTTAGAGAGCTATATAGACAGGCTTTAGGGGGTTATATAGGCAGGCTTTAAGGGGGACTATGTAGGCAGGCTGGCGGTATATAGGCAGGCAGGGGGGCTATGCAGGCAGGCTGGGGATATATAGACAGGCAGGGGGGCTATGTAGGCAGGCTGGGGATATATAGACAGACAGGGGGGCTATGAAGGCAGGCTGGGGATATATAGGCTGGCAGGGTGGGCGATATATAAGCAGGCAGGGGGGGCTATAAAGGCAGGCAGGGGGGCTATGGCAGGCAGGTGGGGCTATATAGGCAGGCAGGGGGGCTATGCAGGCAGGCTGGTGGTATATATAGACAGGCAGGGGAGGCTATATGCAGCAGCAGGCTGGTGGATATATAGGCATGCTGGTGGGGGCTATCAGGCAGGCAGGGGATAATAGGCAGGCTGGGGGGCTATGCAGAGCAGGCTGGGTGATATATAGGGGCAGGCTGGGGATATATTAGGCTAGGCAGGGTGGGCGATATATAAGGCATGCAGGTGGGGGCTATATACAGGCAGGGTGGGCTATAAAGCAGTCAGGCAGGCTGGGGCGTATATATACAGGTAGGCAGGCTGGTGATATATACAGGCAGGCTGGGTGAGTATATACAGGCAGGCAGGGTGGTAATAAGAAATATTATTAATCGGCAGCACGATGGCGCCATATTACAGTCAGGCGGCGGGGGCGCCATATAATACAGGCCAGGCACAGGGGGATATATACAGGCAGGCAGGCTGGGTGGGCTATATATACAGGCAGGCAGGCTAGGCGGGCTATATATGCAGGCAGGCAGGAAAGGTGGGCTATATATATACAGGCAGGCAGGCTGGGTGGGAGGGATATATACAGGATGGCTGGGTGGGCTATATATACAGGCAGGCAGGCTGGGTGGGCTATATACAGGCAAGCATGGGTGGGCTATATACAGGCAGGCAGGCTGGGTGGGCTATATACAGGCAGGCAGGCTGGGTGGGCTATATACAGGCAGGCAGGGCAGGTAAAATAAGAAATAGGTTACTTACCTCGGCCCACGCTCCCCCGATGCGCCGCGCTGCAGCCTCTCTGCTCAGCGCGGGCGGCGTGATCATGTCATGTAATCGCGCCGCCCACGTGATCACAGAGAGCCGGCGCCTGCTGTCAGGAACAGTAGCAGAGCCGAGCGCCTGATGCGCTCCACTCTGCTACCACGGGGCAGCGCTGTCTCAGAGGCAGGATGCGCCTGGCCCCTCAGCTCCGCGCCCGCCGCAGTGCCCAGGAGCGGCATTACCGGGATAGCAGACGTGGTAGCAGCTGCCCCGGGGAGCGGGCCACCTAAGCGCATGGGCCCCACGGCAGCTGCTATGTCTGCTACCCCGGTAGTTACGCCAGTGGCCGTGAAAAATTGACATGTCACTTAGTTCCCCCCGCGGCGTATTGTGCGAAAGGGGAGAGGAGGCGTAACCCATAGTTCTCTATGAGAACTGTGGATTACCGTAATGACTGGGACGTATCTCGCCCCGTATTTAGTGCAGTATGGCACGAATTACGGGCTGAAATACGTCCCAGAATAAGCTGTGTGAACGAGGCCTTAGACACCAACACACATTCAATGGGAAAGATTGCATCCATCTGACTTCACTCCTAAGGAAAAGAAGCTTAAAGGGGTGCTCCCACCATAGACATTGATGAATATATCAAAGCCCGATGCCCAGATGGGATACAATTGCAGCAAAACAAAGATTTGGTTTATACAGGTTTTCAGAATGTTCCCACTTACTGACAGCAAGCAGAGCTATTGAAACAAAGTTTATTAGAAATCAATTATTACATGTGCGAAGCGCCCCCCTAGTGTAGTGAAATAACACACCGTAGGGCATGATATATATATACTCTCGGCTGGGTGATCCAGTGGAATAGTGAAGATCCGAATTCTTTGGTTGTATCTGCAGCCCATGTTGCTGCTTCGATTCCATGGTCGGAACTGAGTATGAGTTCCGCTGGGCTGAGCAGTATATAGAAGTAGTCTGTATACCCTCTCATTTAAGTAAGCATATCGTACACAGTGGATGGAAGCTGGCGCCGATACTATGAAGTATAATAAAGCTACATAGCTTTGTAAAATCCAATTCAGGATATTTTATTAAGAGAATAGATGAAATAGAACCAGAGTGGGAATAAAATAACTAAAAAAAAAGTGTCCCATAGAAAAGAATGGGGAACACAGCGCTTCACTGTACTGGGAACTCCCATAGAACAGAATGGAGAACACAGCGCTTCCCAGTACTGGGAACTCAAATAGAACAGAATGGAGAACACAGCTGTCCCCTGTAGTGGGAACTCCAATAGAACAGAATGGAGAACACAGCGCTCCCCTGTACTGGGAACTCCCATAGAACAGAATGGAGAACACAGCGCTCCCCTGTACCGGGAACTCCCATAGAACAGAATGGAGAACACAGTGCTCCCCTGTACCGGGAACTCCCATAGAACAGAATGGAGAACACAGTGCTCCCCTGTACCGGGAACTCCCATAGAACAGAATGGAGAACACAGCGCTCCCCTGTACTGGGAACTCCCATAGAACAGAATGAAGAACACAGTATCTTCCCCTGTACAGGGAACACTCCCATATAGAACAGATGGAGAACACAGGCTCCCCTTACTGGAACTCCCATAAGGAACAGAATGGAGAACATAGCGCTCCCCTGTACTGGGAGCTCCCATATAAGAGAATGGAGTATACACAGCGCTCCCCTGTACTGGGAACTCCCATAGAACAAAATGGAGAACACAGCGCTCCCCTGTACTGGGAACTCCCATACAACAGAATGGAGAACACAGGCGTCCCCTCTGCCTGTACCGGGAAACTCCCATGAGAAACAGAATGAAGAAACACAGCGCTCCCCTGTACTGGGAAATCTCATAGAACAAAATGGAGAGAACACCCCAGCCTCCCCTGTAACACGGAGCCCTCACCATAGAACAGAATGAAGAACACAGCGCTCCCCTGTACTGGGACTCCCATAGAGGAGAATGGAGAGAACTCAGCGCTCCCCTGTACTGGGAACTCCCATAGAGGAGAATGGGGAACACAGCGCTCCCCTGTACAGGGAACTCCCATAGAACAGAATGGAGAACACAGCGCTCCCCTGTACAGGGAACTCCCATAGAACAGAATGGAGAGTTGAGAGTCTGAGCTGACAATTTCGGAGGCCCTTTCCCGATAGTTGGAACTCGCACCTATCACTGTGATGGATTATCCTATAGATTTGCCATAAAAGTCTATGGTGGAAACATCCCTTCAATCACTGTATAAAGAAAAGTTCTGCAACTTTCTAACATACGTTGTGTTTCCACTTTTTAAGATCTCTGCTTGTTGTCAGTAACTGAAAACCTGTACAAACCTAATCCTAATTTTGCAACCATTGTATCCTGCCTAGACCATGCTCTGTGAGCAACACACATCAGCACCACAAGCATCTTTCAAGTGCAAAGTGTTTGTTACAATGTATCAGCGCAGGTAAAATGTATCAAACTGGAGTCCAGGCCATTTACTCGATTGTCTTAGTTGAGTAGGTTTGTAACAAATCAGGTGTGAAAACTGTAAAGTCTGTATGTAAATAGATGTATTTCTATTCTGTGGCAGCAAGCAGAGGTATTAGAAAAGGCGAAGAATTGATTACAAAGTGGACAGTTTATATAATGACTAAACTGTGTAAAGTGTGAACCTAGACCCCGCGGCCGCTTATTCGATATTCTGCACCTTTTCTAAGGTGGTTACGTCATCTGTGTCCATGTTTGAAGATTTACAGGTGAAATCCTGTTTGCACCCGATCCTGTTCTGCACGGCTGAGTATCCTGGACAGACAGGATATTGTCCTCGCTGCCCGGGCCCCGGGCCCCTCCCTGACCCCACTTCCTCATTACACACCTGCCCTGGGTGCGGTTTTCATTGTCTTCCTGAGACAATGTGGAGCTGTCTCCGGAGCCGGGTGACACCGTCCTGCAGGAGCCACATTCCATAGGGCCACATTGTGTCTGCTGCTACTGAGACTCGTCTATAGACTTTGCCTGATGGGGTTGGGAGGGTACTAAAGGAGTTGGGGAGGGGTCACTGGGTCATGTTCTGGCTGTGGGTGTATCTATAGCAGCCACTCTGGGGCCCAGAGGTTGAAGGGGCCTCTCAGGACTGGGACAAGGTATTCTGGTCCCGGGGGCGTAGCTACAGGGGGTGCAGCGGTAGCAGTCGCTACCGGGCCCTGCAGCCTGAGGGGGCCCAAGATCCCTTCTGTCATATAAGAAAATATCAGTATTGTAAATGGCGCATGTTAAAGGGGTTGTCTCACTACATTGATTTGTCCTGTTTTCTTGGTTTCACTTTGCATTCAGGGGCGTGTTTACTGGCTTCCACTTGGCTGCAGTAGAAGCCAGGTCTGTAGTTATAGCAACCAGTTCTGGCAGCCTATCAGGAGAGATCAAACAAGTCTGTAGCTATAGCGACCAGTGCTGGCAGCCTATCAGGAGAGATCAAACAGGTCTGTAGCTATAGCGACTTGAGGAGCGGATGCAGCCCATATAAGAGGGGATAGCTAGGAATAGGTAGGACACTGTTAATGGACAGATATTGCAAAGTGACTTGTTTTTGCAATATCTTTAACATAAAAAGCAGCAATCCTTGTAGTGAGACAACCCCTTTACCTGGGGGGCCCCCATTTCACTTTTTGCAATAGGGCCCAAGAGCTTGAATTACGCCTCTGTCTGGTCCCCTAGACAAATAAAGCACATAGCGCCCTCCCAATGGAAAATTCAGCCCACTCCATACGTCCTTGCACCCCCTTTTCTGCTTGGGATAAGGTGTTGCCCTAAGCGGTCACCTACCTATCGTCCCGGTCCTGGGTCCACTGAATTGTAAGAACATTGTACCTTGATAAGTTGGTGGCCCTCTGCTATCTAGCGCTGCTATATGGTCTCCTAGATATATGGCGGTATTATTTTTACCTTAAATTACTGCTGCTGTTTCAATTTCTTGTCATTCCATAGTGGGGGCCCATCTCATATTGCTATGGGGCCACATGGATTCTACTTACGCCCCTGGTTCTGGCCACTGCTGTTACCTCTTCTGCTCCTAAATCGCAAAAAAATAATTAAAAAAAAGGGAATAATGAAATAGAACTTAAAAGTTAAATCCCATAAACAACTAAAAAGTAGAAGAAACGGCAACAAACTAACCTGTAAAAATCTGCAGTCGCTGTCGTCATCATTACTGGACATTTAATCATTTGGTTCTGTTCATTTCCAATTAAACTCCAGAAAATCAAAATTTGGATGAAAAAGGTGAAAATTTACTGTATATGCACCAGAATCTGGATCTCTCCAGATGTTTTTGAGCCGCTATATACTTAAATTTTGCAGAGCGTTTTTTATCCCCCCCCCCCCCCCAAAATCATTTTTCTTTTTATGCTTCATGTGTTTTGTTTCCAACTTTGGACCTTTTAGGCGTCTTCACACTTTTTTGCAAAGCTTTTTTTTTTTTGTCCAAAAACTGCTTCTTAAATAAATAAATTTAGGCTTCATTGTTTTTTAATGCAATTTTTGTAGCATTTTGTGCTAAAAGTGTGTATTGGCATGTGCATTTTTTGTTTTTTTTCTGGTGCGTTTTTTCCCCGTTCCATAAACAAAACACATTAAAAAAACACTACGGACGTGCAAGAAAAAAAAAATGGAGGTTTCTGAAGAGAAAAATGCTACAAACTGCTTGAAAAAAACCCATGCTCTCTTTAAAAAAATGTTTACTGACCAAAAAATGCTCCGAAAGTGAAGAAAGAAAAAAAAGAAAGCAGCATTTTGTTTTTGCCCATGGACTGGCTGCTTACATCTGTCAATTTTGGGCAAAAAAAAAGCTTGGAAAAAACACATGCGCCTCTAGGGGTATTTATATGCGGAACTGCAACGTGTGAATCTGTCCATAGAGACATAATAGAGTCCAAATATTGCAACTGCTTAGATGGCAATTACAGGCTGTGCTGCTATTGCAGGATGCAGGTGACAGATGGGGAAGCAAAATATTTTCGTCCAATCATTATGAAGGTTTTTGAGAACAATGGTTGGAACATTTTGTTTTATGGGAGGATGGATATAATGTATAAATCCTGCAGAGCTGAATGGAGTCAGGATGATTGACGCAGGCCTCTACTCCCCATCCTGCATTATTATAGGGATTGTTATGTTAGAAAAATGCCAAGATTTGCAACGTTGCTGCTAAATCAATTTCTCTTTTGAACACAATTGGACTAAATTACGATCTATTGTAGGACAGATGGGTCCTGAATCTTTAGGTTGTTGAAGTGATCCAACAACCAAACAAGTTCAGAGTACTATACGGCCCTAAACCCTGCTTCTATAGGATGTAGTTGAGTGATCAAGCAGCTGAACTAGTACATCCAGAGTACTACATGGCCCAGCACGCCCTGAATCTATAGGATGTAGTGGAGAGATCCAGAAACCGAATGAGTACATGCAGAGCACTACATGGCCCAGCATGCTCTGAACTGAATCTATAGGATGTGGTAGAGTGATCCAGCAGCTGAACAAGTACATGCAGAGCACTACATGGCCCAGCATGCCCTGCACTGAATTATAGGATGTAGTAGAGTGATCCAGCAGCTGAACTAGTACATGCAGAGCACTACATGGCCCAGCATGCCCTGCACTGAATTTATAGAATGTAGTCGAGTGACCAGGCAGCTGAAATAGTACATACAGAGTACTACATGATCCAGCATTCCCTGAATCTATAGGATGTAGTGGAGTGATCCAGCAGCTGAACTAGTACACGCAGAGCACTACATGGCCCAGCATGCCCTGAATCTATAGGATGTAGTGGAGTGATCCAGCAGCTGAACTAGTACATGCAGAGCACTACATGGCCCAGCATGCCCTGCACTGAATTTATAGGATGTTGTAGAGTGATCCAGCAGCTGAATTAGTACATGCAGAGCACTACATGGCCCAGCATGCCTTGAATCTATAGAATGTAGTAGAGTGACCAGGCAGCTGAAATAGTACATGCAGAGTACTACATGATCCAGCATTCCCTGAATCTATAGGATGTAGTGGAATGATCCAGCAGCTGAACAAGTACATGCAGAGTACTACATGACCCAGCATTCCCTGAATCTATAGGATGTAGTGGAGTGATCCAGCAGCTGAACTAGTACATGCAGAGCACTACATGGCCCAGCATGCCCTGAATCTATAGGATGTAGTGGAGTGATCCAGCAGCTGAACTAGTACATGCAGAGCACTACATGGCCCAGCATGCCCTGAATCTATAGGATGCAGTGGAGTGATCCAGCAGCTGAACTAGTACATGCAGAGCACTACATGGCCCAGCATGCCCTGCACTGAATTTATAGATGTAGTGGAGTGATCCAGCAGCTGAACAAGTACATGCAGAGCACTATATGGCCCAGCATGCCCTGCCCTGCACTGAATTTATAGGATGTTGTAGAGTGATCCAGCTGCTGAATTAGTACATGCAGAGCACTACATGACCCAGCATGCCTTGAATCTTTAGAATGTAGTGGAGTGATCCAGCAGCTGAACAAGTACATGCAGAGTACTACATGGCCCAGCATTCCCTGAATCTATAGGATGTAGTGGAATGATCCAGCAGCTGAACAAGTACATGCAGAGCACTACATGGCCCAGCATGCCCTGACCTGCAGAATGTTCTCATCCTCGAGCAGTAAAAAGCTAGAGATAACTCACTTACCTCTGAAGATGCTGAACAAAATCGTTATGAGGCGGTGCAACGCCTGAATGGAAGCAAAGACCTAAAAAAAACTTTAGATTGTCAGCTCTTGAGTCCAGGAATTGCTCTTAATTTAGATTTAAAGAGATTTGGATTGTTCCATAGTAACTGTGCAATGAGAAAATCTGCAGAATTCTAATTTAATTTGTGTGTTTGCCAGTTTCAAAATCACTGCTTGCTGTACTTGAATAGCCACAAACTGCAAACCTAATGCACCTGAGAGCTGAAAGCATCCAGACAATCCTGTGTGTTACCCTCTATGGGCTCTGCAGGTATTGAGCCGTATATTGTGCCATAGCTGCAGCATATCCAGAGATGAAGATAGAGAAAACGTACAGATTGTAACTACTTTTACTCTGACCATGATAGAGAAATGTGCTGAGCCCTGCGGAAAAAACAGAGCTAACGCAGTTTACACTTACTCTATTCTTGTCTATGGGTAACTACTGGTATATGTATACATACCTGTTAGCAGCTATAGTATAGAGCCCATGGAGGAGAACATTTAGATGTGAACCTAAGCTAAATACATCAGCAGCACAGAGCTCTATCCTGTCCTGATAATTTGTTACAATGTGTCAGTGCAGATAGCATGTGTTAGTCTGGAGTCCAGTCCGTTTAGCTCACAAAGCATTGTCTAGACTGGATACAAGTGCATCCACTTCTCAACTGCAAGCAGGACTAGCTATATACAATGTATTTGTCTGGAGTCCAGGCTGTTTAGCTCACAGAGCATTGTCAAGTGCATCCACTTCTAAACTGCAAGAAGAACTAACTATGTACAATGTATCAGTTTGGAGTCCAAGCAGTTTAGCTCACAGAGCATTGTCTAGATTCTCAGCTGAAAGCAGGTCTAGCTATGTACAATGCATCAGTCCGGAGTCCAGGTTGTTTAGCTCACAGAGCATTGTCTTGACTGGATACAAGTGCCTCCACTTCTCAACTGCAAGAAGAACTAACTATGTACAATGTATCGGTTTGGAATCCAAGCAATTTAGCTCACAGAGAATTGTCTAGATTCTCAGCTGAGAGCAGGACTAGCTATGTTCAATGTATCCCTCTGGAGTTCAGGTTGTTTAGCTCACAGAGCATTGTCTAGACTGGATACAAGTGCATCCACTTCTCAACTGCAAGTAAGACTAGCTATGTACAATGTATCAGTCTGGAGTTCAAGGTGTTTAGCTCACAGAGCATTGTTCAGGCTACGTGTAACTGCATTATTCCAGCGAGAGAGGGGGCAGTTTGTTTTTTATCTTTTAAAGTCCGGGGGTTTGCTCACAGACATGTTAGAGCCCCACTAAACGACTAGCTATGTAAAATATATCATTCTGGAGTCCAGGTTGTTCAGCTCACAGAGCATTGTCTAGACTAGATAACATTATATCTATTTTTCTGATGAGAGCAGGACTAACTATGTGCAATGTATCAGTCTGGAGTCAGGGCTAGTTTAGTTTAATGATCATTGTCCCTTTACTAGAGACAATTTCTACCCCTTCTCAGCTGAAAGCAGACTACTATGTACAATTATCACTCTGGAGTCCAGGTTATTTAGCTCACAGAGCATTGTCTAACTGATACATATTCTATTTTCACTGAGAGCAGAACTAATTATGTACAATTCATCAGTCTGCAGTCCAGGTTATTTAGCTCACAGAGCATTGTCTTTACTGGATACAATTCTATCCCCTTCTCAGCTGAGAGCAGAACTAATTATGTACAATTCATTAGTCTGCTATCCAGAATATTTTGCTCACAGAGCATTGTCTACACTTGACCCAGTTATAATACATCTATAGCTGTGAAAGGTATTAGGTATGTACAGACTTTAAACCTCTGGATGTAAGCAAGACAACTCTACACTACACGAGACAACTCTTTAGTGACAGCAAGCAGAGATATTAAAAAGAAAGCTCAAAATATATTAGAAGGCTGCAGAAGTATTCATTATACGATGTATACTGGCTTTCAGATGTAACCCGATACTATTCATCTATGGCAGTGATTCCCAACCCATGGCTTTCCAGCTTATATAAAACTACAACTCCCAGCATGCACTAGTCTTTGGTGACAAGTCACTGATTTTACTGGAAATCTGTTCTATTACCAACATCATTTGTCAGTTTTTCCCCCAGATTTTTGCTGCACATGAACTTCCTTGAGAAAATTGTTCCAAACTCTCTCCTCTTTTAGATATATTTGGGAATATATGGGGGTTATGGATGAAACGGCCCGCGCCAGTTTTCTGGACCATATTTCTAAATGGATTTGCGCCAAAAATGGGCGCACATTCGTCATCCTCGTCACTTTTGTCCGCACCAAGGGCCACATGTATGAAACTGTTTAGGTCTAAAATTCACTCTTTTGCCCATAGTAGCCTATGGGCAAAAAAAGGGAGTTTTAGACCTAAACAGGTTCATACATGTGGCCCCAATTCTTAGGGGGCGAGTTACGCCAAATTCAGAAGATTAGACGCATTTATGAATTTGTCTCGACAGAATGTGGCGCAAAAATAGTGCAGTAATCCAGGCTGAATTCAGTGGGGCGAGGCAGAGACTAAATTTGGCGCAGTTTCGGGCGCATGTCTTTGTCTCACAGCAGGACACATTTATTAAGAGCTGTGAGACGGGTCTTGTTGAATGCTGCACTCACCTCATGGTACATAGGACTTGCGAGGAGGCGGCAACTTTTCATACATATGCCCCTATGTAATTATATTTGGACAGAATCAGACCCCAAATAAATGACTAGAAAGTAACAGAAGATGGAACAGTCTCCATATATTCCCTGCCCCCGCCGGCTGATAATACATTATATTATTATATGAGCCACGTGTGGCCAAAGGGTAAACTCACCTCCAGCGTCAGAGATGCTGAGTCTCTGCAGGTTGCACTGAGGGGGCCACCAAGAGATTGCAGGGTGTCTGCAGGTGCCCCGTCACAGTTGTGCCTTGGGCCAATAGAGGGTGGTGGCAGATCCGGGATTCACTGTGTAAAGGAACGTGTTTGCATAAGGGGTGAGGTTGTAAGATCCGCCCTGACGTGGGGATTTAACCCTTTCTTCCCAGTGTAGGGATTGCAAGTTCAGGTGGAGGAATCGGTGAACACGTTAGTCATAAAAATTCTCTGTATTCAACTATTATATGAATAGAGAGAAAAAAAGAGTTTTTTAGGTTGGAAAAAAAATCCTTCAAAAGCTGTTTTTTTGTTTTTTTTTTTAAAAAAATTTAGGCTTCAGAATGCTCGTCCATTACTAACTAATTCTTCAACCAGCCCCAATAGGCTATTCTCTGGCGCACACCCCCTAGGCAAGCCCAACCAGTCATCCAAGAATCTATGAACCACAGTCCAAAAGGCACGAATTACTGGACAGTCTCACACCATATGTATCCACGTTCCCCGGGCACTATCACAGCTAGTACAAAACTCACTGGCTCATCCACGCCAGGCGCACTGGGGTGAAATATATTCTGTATTTTATAAAACGTAAAAAAATAAAAACTTTAAAAAAAATTTAGGCTTCATGCATTTTTTTATGCTTATTTTGCAAAAAATAATAGTTTTATGATTTTTTTAATGAATGTTTTTCTGATGCATTTCTCCAATGATAGTTATGCAATCCATAGCATTATTAAAATTATTTATTTTTGAGCGCCATTAATTCCGGGGCACTGTACAACCAAAGGGGTTCACATACATAGTATGAGACCAAGAAAAATACAATATTTGCAGTAAATAGCAGAGTGATACAGAAACTATGTCTATACATAGTCGGTCACAATTTCGGCAGATTCATTGTTTAGAATTCCCCGAAAATCCAACTATAACCTGTGCCCCATAGACCACAATAGAAAATCCGAGCTGTAGCCAGTGCCCCAAAGACCGCAATAGAAAATCCAACTGTAACCAGTGGCCCATAGACTGCAATAGAAAATCTGTGCTGTAACCAGTGCCCCACAGACTGCAATAGAAAATCCGAACTGTAACCAGTGCCCTCATTAGACTGCCAGTCCCCATAGAAAGAAATCGTGTGCTGTAACCAGAGCCCCATAGACCGCAATAGAAAATCTGACTGTAACCATGCCCATAGACAGTCAATAGAAAATCTGACTGTAACCAGTGCCCCATAGACTGCATCCACTAGAAAATCAAAAACTATAACCATGCCCATAGACCGCAATAGAAAATATCCGACTGTAAACCAGTGCCCGACTGTAAGATCGCATCACTCTGACCCATAGAAAATCCATCTGTAACCAGTGCCCCATAGACGCAATAGAAAATCCGACTGTAACCAGTGCCCATAGACCTCAATAGATGAAATCCTGACTGAATCACGGAAGCCCCATAGACCTCAATTGAAAATCTGACTGTAACCAGCACCCCATAGACCGCAATAGAAAATCTGACTGTAACCAGCGCCCCATAGACAGCAATAGAAGATCTGACTGTAACCGGTGCCCCAAAATTAGACTCTCCAAACAGATAAAATCTGACTGTAACCAGTGCCCCATAGACCGCAATAGAAAATCCGACTGGAACCAGCGCCCCATAGACCTCAATAGAAAATCCGACTGTAAACCAGTCCCATAGACCTCAATAGAACATCTGACTGTAACCAGCGCCCCATAGACCACAATAGAAAATCCGACTGTAACCAGCGCCCCATAGACCGCAATAGAAAATCAAACTATAACCAGTGCCCCATAGACCGCAACAGAAAATCTGACTGTAACCAGAGCCCCATAGACCGCACGAGAAATTCCGACTGGAACCAGCGCCCCATAGACCTCAATAGAAAATCTGACTGTAACCAGCACCCCATAGACCGCAATAGAAAATCTGACTGTAACCAGTGCCCCATAGACCGCAATAGAAGATCTGACTGTAACCAGCGCCCCATAGACCACAATAGAAGTCTGAGCTGTAGTCTACACCACACGGATTTTTTCCGAACATGTTCTATGTTCCGCAGGATTGCCGTCAGATTCCATACATTCAATGGACAACATTTTAGCATTGCTGTGTAAATTTTGCCAAAGGACCCTGCCCACAAGAGCTTACGATCTACAATGAAGGAGGAAGGAGACAGAAGGTAAGGGATGGACATGTCTGGATGGTGCTGTTGGAGCAAGAGCTGTACAAGAAAACGAGATTGGAACAGGCACCACAAAAGCTCCAACGTGCGACACTTCCACCTGTAAACACATAAAAATCTAAAGGGAAAGAGAAAAAGTATCACACATGCAGCGAGCGATAAAATGAGATGAGTCTTTATGATACAAAATCTGACACAGGGGATTAAAAACATTTAAAAGGACCAGAATGAGGTCAATAACAGTGACAGGAAACCTGGTAAGTGCCAAAATAACCAAGCTTAACCCCCCCCCCCCCCCCAAAAAAAAAAAACAAAAAAAAAAACATAAGTATGGAAGACACAAAATGACATATCAGGTGTCATCAAAAAGAGCAATAAAGGCAATCACATCGAACAAGCCACACTATAAGCAACAAAGGTGAACCAAGTCCATGCGCGAGTGATGCCCCGAACAAGGTGCATCACTGAATGCTCCACGCGTGTGACCTAAAGAGGCTTCATCATGAGCAGCAGGGTTAGCGTAGGGCAGAGGCTCCTGAAGAGATGGGTTTACAGGTCACTTATGAAAGTCATAGGAGTGGAGGAGAGTCTGAAGAGTTGTAAGATCCAGAGTCCGGGGGAAGCACGGGAGAAGTCTTGGAGATGGTTGTGTGAGGAGCTGATAAGAGAAGAGCAGAGGAGAAGGTCCTGTGAGGAGTGGAGATAGCGTGAGGGAAGGTATCTGGAGATTAGGGCAGAGATGGATGGGGTAGAACCCGGAGTCGATTGCTAAACTCTTATCAATCGATTTGAGGCTTTAACAAAAGGTTAAACAACTGTTAGCAACTTCACAATGCAGTACGTTATATGTCCCCCAGTATAGGTAATAGGATCCCCCAGTACATTATATGTCCCCCAGTATAGGTAATAGGGTCCCCCAGTAAGTTATATGGCCCCCAGTATAGGTAATAGGGTCCCCAGTAAGTTATATGTCCTCCAGTATAGGTAATAGAGTCCTTTAGTAAGTTATATGTCCCCCAGTATAGGTAATATGGTCCCCCAGTAAGTTATATTTCCCCCAGTATTTGTAATATGGTCACCCAGTAAGTTATATGTCCCCCAGTATAGGTAATATGGTCCCCCAGTACGTTTTATGTCCCCCAGTATAGGTAATAAGGTCCCCCAGTAAATTTTTATGTCCTCCCAGTATAGGTAATAGGTCCCCCAGTACCTTATCTGTCCCCCAGTATAGGTAATAGGTTCCCCCAGTACTTTATATGTCCCCCAGTATAGGTAATAGGTTCCCCCAGTAATTTATATGTCCCCCAGTATAGGTAATTGGATCCCGCAGTATGTTATATGTCCCCCAGTATAGGTAATAGGGTCCCCCAGTAAGTTATATGTCCCCCAGTATAGGTAATAGGGTCCCCCAGTAAGTTATATGTCCCCCAGTATAGGTAATAGGGTCCCCCAGTAAGTTATATGTCCCCCAGTATAGGTAATAGGGTCCCCCAGTACATTATATGTCCCCCAGTATAGGTAATAGGGTCCCCCAGTACATTATATGTCCCCCAGTATAGGTAATAGGGTCCCTCAGTACGTTATATGTCCCCCAGTATAGGTAATAGGGTCCCCCAGTACATTATATGTCCCCCAGTATAGGTAATAGGATCCCCCAGGACATTATATGTCCCCCAGTATAGGTAATTGGATCCCGCAGTATGTTATATGTCCCCCAGTATAGGTAATAGGGCCCCCCAGTAAGTTATATGTACCCCAGTATAGGTAATAGGGCCCCAGAGTAAGTTATATGTCCCCCAGTATAGGTAATAGGGTCCCCCAGTAAGTTATATGTCCCCCAGTATAGGTAATAGGGTCCCCCAGTACATTATATTTCCCCCAGTATAGGTAATAGGGTCCCCCAGTACGTTATATGTCCCCCAGTAGGTGGATATATAGGTTATAGGTCCCCCAACAGTTATATAGACAGATTTTTTACCTTCATGAGTTGTTCATGCTTTTGTTTGTGTGTTTTTTCGGTTCCTCCAGGGATTTTTTGCAGCGTTTTCTTATCACAAATTAAGTGCCCTATCAGAGGATTTCAAATGTAAAAGAAAAAAAAAAGAAAAAAAATAATTACCACTGACCCATAAAACACAACAAAGTAAGACAGGGTTCACACTTTTGGCCTCCTTCATGAAAACTGCCTAACAGTAAGACCGTCTTTGTTGCCGATAGCAACCAACCAGAGCCCACAGCAACCAATCAGAGCTCATAGCAACCAACCACAGCTCATAGCAACTAATCAGAGCCCATAGCGACCAATCAGAGCTCATAGCAACCAATCAGAGCCCATAGCAACCAATCAGAGCTCATAGCAACCAATCAGAGCCCATAACAACCAATCAGAGCTCATAGCAACCAATCAGAGCTCATAGCGACCAATCAGAGCTCATAGCAACCAATCAGAGCTCATAGCAACCAATCAGAGCTCATAGCAACCAATCAGAGCTCATAACAACCAATCAGAGCTCATAGCAACAAATCAGAGCCCATAACAACCAATCAGATCTCACAGCAACCAATCAGAACTCATAGCAACATTCAGAGCCCATAGCAACCAATCAGAGCCCATAGCAACCAGTCAGAGCTCATAGCAACCAATCTGAAGTCTGCAGCCTGAGAGCAAATGCAGAAGCTGCAAAACTGAATAAAAGTATGTGATATAAGGCAAAATAACAGCAATGCTGCCTTATAGGCAGGTAAGATCTATAGCATGCTGTGTGTAGGAGGCCAAGAATGTGTCCATCTGGCCGTATATGTCGGTATACCACAAAAAGGGATAGAATAATGTAGACATCAACTAAAAACAAAAAGCCAGCTCACTCCGTGGGGGACAGAGCCACACAAGAAAGGGGGGCGTACGCGTTTCAAGCATAACTGTCCTTAGTCATAGGATAGTGTTGTAGACGTTTTAGACATAGCATAGTGTTGTAGTGTTCCATCCCATGGAGAACAGTACAGAATGTGTCCCTATCAGTGTTGGATGCCCCTATAGGTATATGGACAGAGATGGAAAGCTCCTGTACACGCTGAACCCCCACAAGCGTGCTCTGAACAGTCCCTGTGTAATCAGTGGTGCAGCTCTGTCCGGTTTGAGAGCAGATTGGCCGAAGGTATCAGAATATTTGAATTCAGGCTTGTAGCAAATCCTAAGGGTAAACATTCTGCATATTTTTTGGGGGGTCTCTAGAAAGCGCCTACAGCAGACATATGCCTCCAAAATGTGTATGAACACCATCAGACATCTGAGGAAGATCAGGAGAACATCTGGGGAACCCCTGGGTGATATTTGGAGAACATGTGAGGAATATCTGGAGAACATCTGGGAAACCTCTGGGGGATATCTGAGGAATATCTGGGGGATATCTGAGGAATATTTGGAGAACATCTGTGGAATATCTGGGGGATATCTGGGGAATATCAGGAGAACATCTGGGGAATATCTTGGAAATATCCTAGGGAATATCTACAGAAAATCTGGGGAATATCTGGAGAACATCAGGAGAACATCTGGGGAATAGCTTGGAAATATCTTGGGGAATATATGGGGAATATCTGGAGAACATCTGGGGGATATCTGGAGAACATCTGGAGAATATCAGGAGAACATCTGGAGAATATCTTGGGAAATATCTGGAGAATATCTTGGGAAATATCTTGGGGAATATCTGGAGAACATCTGACGAATATCTTTAGAACATCTGGGGAACCTCTGGGGGATATCTGGAGAACATCTGGAGAATATCAGGAGAGCATCTGGGGAATAGCTTGGAAATATCTTGGGGAATATATGGGGAATATCTGGAGAACATCTGGGGGATATCTGGAGAACATCTGGAGAATATCTTGGGAAATATCTTGGGGAATATCTGGAGAACATCTGACGAATATCTTTAGAACATCTGGGGAACCTCTGGGGGATATCTGAAGAACATCTGGAGAATATCAGGAGAACATCTGGGGAATAGCTTGGAAATATCTTGGGGAATATATGGGGAATATCTGAAAAACATCTGGGGGATATCTGGAGAACATCTGGAGAATATCAGGAGAACATCTGGAGAATATCTTGGGAAATATCTTGGGGAATATCTGGAGAACATCTGGGGAATATCTTTAGAACATCTGGGGAATATATAGAGAACATCTGGGGAACCTCTGGGGAATATCTGGAGAACACCTGGGTGAAGATTTGGAGGACTTCTGGGCAACAGCTGGCATATGTCTGGGGAAAGTCTTGGGCACTCCAGTCTAACCATAGTTATAAGGGTTTGTTTACATTTGGTTGGGGTTTGGGAAAGTTAAGGTACATTTTTTGTTGATTTTCACCAATATTTTAATTTGTTCCACCAAACTCAAATAACTGAAATTCAGGTTGAGTTTAATCCACTAGTATTAAGTGCAGATGATTACAAAATCAGTGAACCTTGTGGTGTCTTGGGGGTGGGGGCCACACATTGGACTTCCAAAGCATTTTGATTGGTCAGCACTATATACACTTTTTAAAGTTTCCACCTTTTATCATCATGTTGAGGTGCAATGTGCTGCGCGGATTAATTTCCTTTATTGCAGTTTCTACTGATACGGAGTCCCAAATCCCCTTTATAGTCATAGATTTAAATGATAAGATTCTGCCTGCAGCCACCTCTAGGGGGAGCTCAGGAGCTCACTGTATACTGTGTTATTACTGAGTTCAATGTATAAACTGTATGCAGTAAGCTCCCCCTAGTTATGGCTGCAGATAAGCAGAACTTTATCATTTATCTCTATGTCTACGTAGGGGAATTCAGAGCTCTACATCAGAAAAACAAAACATTATGAATTATTTAGTGCAGAAATTTGGACATTTGGACTCTTAGATCTCTAATGTAAGTGGTGCTCTGTCTAGGCCACCATTCTAACAGGTGACATCACAGTTATGGGAGGTATATACAATATAACAAGTATTTCTTTGTATTTTGAGCTGGCTCTGTATGGCAGTGATATGTCAGTCTCCAATTAGCTCTGGGGGTCCATGGGTCTCTATAGAAGTAGCTGCCTGGTTTTGTCGACAACCTCAATCCCCCTATAGCTATGGCTGCTGTTAAAAAGATAGTTGCATTCAATTAGAAAAACATGTCTGCTCTTGTTCCTGAAACAGCGCCACCCCTATCCATGGTTGTATCTGGTACTGCAGTTCAGCTCCATGGAAGTAAATGGACTGAGCTACAATACCACACACAACCTGTGCACTGGTGTGGCGCTGTTTTTGATTCAAACTTGCCATTTTTTTCTATTCTGGTACAATTACCCCGGCCATAGCCCATGTCAGGGGAGAGGAAAGTAAAATTGTTACACGTGGTCTCATCCTGCTGGGATTCATGGCGACTGCAGAGAAGCAGAAGTCCTGGATACTGAAGGCTTTACAGCAGACGCAACGTTTTTAGTCATTTACCTAACCCGCTGTAATGTTGGGGACTTTCCTTTATCTTCCATAAACTTCTGTTGATCACGGAAGATTCTTCTATAACTTTTTTAATATATCAAATAGTAAAATGTCCATCGACTGGTTAATGTCAACAATTCCGGTTACCCAAAGCAAATAATATAAAAGGAATACTCCACCTTCGGATAACAACAGTAAAGCCGACGTGAGATCCGGACTTTGGGCCACATGTATGAATCTCGCCGGGTCGGGGCGCACCTTTCCGCCAGTTTTATGTCGGCGCTGGGGCGCGCTCATACATGCGGTGTAAAGTCCGCTGCGCCTCGCCAGAGTGTGGGGCGCAGTGCGGGACTTAGGCGCAATGCGGCGCTGCGCCTAAGATTCGCCATCCAAGGTGGTGCGCTCATACAGTCCGCCGCGGCTAGCCAGTGTGTGGGGCGCAGTGCGGGGACCGAGGCGCAGTGCGGCGCTGCGCCTATAATTCGGCGCCGGAGGTAGTGCACTCATACATGCAGGAAAAGTCCGCCGCGCCTCGCCAGTGTGTGAGGCGCAGTGCGGGGACCGAGGCGCAGAGCGGCGCGGCGCCTCAGATTCACCGTCCGAGGAGGTGCGCTCATACATGCGGGGAAAAGTTCCCTGCGCCTTGCCAGTGTGTGGGGCACAGTGCGGGGACATGGGCGCAGTGCGGGGACATGGGCGCAGTGCGAGACTGCGCCTCACATGTATTCCGATTCGAGACAGGGGTGGGAAAAAAGCCCCAGGGAAAACATAAAAAATTTCCGTTTGGGGGGTATATAAAAAAAAAAACGCCTTTATAAAGGTGGAAAATATTATCAGAAAAAAAAAGCTCAAACCAAAAATAAAAAATAATTTTTAAAAAAAAATCATTCCCAAAATCCCCCAAATTTAAAAAATTTGGATATTGGAAAAATTTCCGGGAAAAAAAAGTAATTCAAAATTTTTGAAAGCTTTTTCTCATTGGTCGGCAGAAAACCCCGGGAAAACAGAAAAAGGGGGCGAAAAGTGACCCATTATATCCCCTTTGGGGAACTTTTTGACCCAAACAAAATTTAAAGGGGGACAAATTTAAAATACGTTTTAAAAAAAAAGGAAAGGTGTTGGCGAGCTTGCCCGGGGGGGTTTTGGTATCTCGGCCAAACAGAAAAGGAGGACAGGGGCCCATTATATCCTATGGAGAAGATTGGGCCAATCAGAATAGGAGCGACAGGGACCCATTATAACCCATGGAGAATTTTTGGGCCAATTCAGAATAGGAGCGAAAAGTTTGGCCCTTATTTCCTATTTGGGGAAATTTTGACAATCGAATTAAAAAGGGGGGGACCCGTTTTTAAAAAAACAGTAAAAAAACAGAAAAGAGCTGATTGGGTGGGGCTAGCGGGGGGTTGGCTATCCCAAACCCAAACAGAGCGCGAGCTACTTCTCCCCTTTGTAGTCTATGGAGGGGGATCGGCCAATGCAATCTCGGCGCCCGCAAACCCTTTCGGCATGAATTTTTAAAAAAAAAAAATCAGTTTTTTTTAAGTTTTTAAAAACCCTTTTCCCGATAAAGGGGCTGAAAAAACCCTTTTCTAAAAATAAATCAGTTAAATCCCGAACAACACCCTTTTTTCGCCGAGACCGGGGCTTTTAAAAAGGAAAATTTAAATTTTAGAGAATCGCCCGGGAAATACAGTAATTTAAAATTGTTTAAACCCTTTTTTTGATTTGGGCGGCCCAAAAAAAAAACCAAATCAGGGAAAAGGAGCGGACAAATGGCCATTTTATCCCATGGGGGGAGAATTGACCCAACAGGGGGAGGGGGCGACGTGGGCCCCCTTATATTTCCCTTTTGGGGGAGAATTGGGGCCAAAACAAAATTGGAGTGGGAAAAGGGGCCCCTTTCTAACCTATTTTGGGGGGTATTGACCCAAAACATATTCAAAGGGGGGACAGTTCAAAAAAAACAGTAAAAAAAGGCAGAAAAAAGAGTGATTTGGGGTTTAAGCAAACGGGGGCCGTTTCCCGCTTAGCCAATCAGAGCGCGAGCTTTTCTTTTAAAGGAAAACATGCCCCAAATAAATTATAAACCCCCCCCCCAAAAGAAGTTGGGCCCGATGTGTTTATAAAATGAATAATTTAAATGGGGGGGGAACGAAAAAAAATAATTAAATCAATAAAAAAATTTTATTTTGAAATTTTTGTTGCACCCATTTCTATTTTGATCCTTGGCTAACGAAAATAAAGAAATAAACCTGGGTTTTATTGATTTTTAAAATTTTTTTTTTTTTACCCCCTTTTTATTATTCATTTTATTTACAATTTGGGGGGCAACTTTTTGTTTGTGTTGTAATTTGATTTCCGGGGGATGTACAGTTTTTTTCAGATTGCATTAGAAAACCCATAGGGGCGGGCGTCGCTCTACCCATTTGGTCCAAAAAACCGCGCCCTCTTTTAAAATTAGCCCAAACCCCCGAGCTGCTTTTTGAAATTTTTTTCCCATAGAATCTAAGGGGAAAAGCAGCTCGGGGCTCTGGGTTGGGCCTTTTAAATGCCGGAAAACCCCCAAACCCCTTCAACCCCAAACAGCTCGTTTCTTTCCCTTTTTTTGTATTTTGAACTGTCCCCCCTTTTTAATATGAAATTGGGGAAAAATTTCTCCATAGGTTAGAAGGGGGCCCTGTCGTCCTATTCTGATTGGTTTAATTTTTTTCCCCCAAAGGTTAGAAAAGGGACATTGTCGCTCCTATTCTGATTGGCTGGTTTCTGCAACCCAAAGAGAAGAGCTTAAACAATTTGAATTACTGTATTTCCGGCCCAAATTTTCTATATTTTCAATTTTCCGGGAGGCGGGGCCCCCTCTAGCGGGCAAAGGTTGTTCGGGGTTTAAATGATTTTTGATTAGAGAAGGGGTTTTGCTCTTTACTTTATAATGTTTTACACTTAATCAAAATTATTTCTTTTTTAAAACTCCAATTTTCCGCAAAGGGCTGAGCGCCGAGCTGCATTTCGCCGATCTCTCCAAAAGGGTACAAAGGGGGAAGTAGCTTCCCCCTTGGAAATTTGGTGGGATAGCCAAGCCCCGCTAGCTCAAAACCCAAAAAGCTCTTTTTGATTCTTTTAAAAAATTTTTAAATTTTCCCGCCTTTGATTTTTATTGGTAATATTTTTCCAAAAGGATTTAAAAGGGTCTTTGTCGCCCCCTATTTCTGATTGGGCCCGGTCTTTGGGCCCCCAATTTTGGAAAAAGCTTTTCGAATTTGAAATTTCGGTATTTCCCGGGGAATTTCCAATATCCGAATTCTTGTTTTTGCGTCGTTTGATTTTTGGAAAAATGATTTTTTTATACTATTTTTATTTTTTAGGTTTAGCTCTTTTTGAGAATGTTTTCCCCCTTTATTTTAAAGGGAAAATTTTTTTTGGGGAAAACATTTTAAAAATGCTGCACGGAGCGGAGCGGCGGGATTTCTGTGCGATCTTCTATCCCCTTCCTCGCATTTTTCCGTTTTTGCTTCACTTGCCCCCCTCCGGGGGCCTTAGGGCCAAAAAACAAACCCGGTTTTGCCTGTCGGAGCTGGGGACGCGCCTTTTGCTTTTCGCCGGGACCCTTTTGGGGAGCCGCTCCCTCGTACCCTGCCTCTGAAAGTTTTCCGGAAAAAGGGGCCGCGTCCCGCCCCCGGAAAAGCCTACACCGCCCCCCTTGCGCGCCCCTTCATGCGGGGCGCTGCTGAAAATGGCGAAAACTGCGCCTAAACCCCCGCATCCCCGCGTTCCCCACAGGGGATTTGGGCCGGGGAGGCGCAGGTTTACGCCCCGAAAACAGACATAAAGCCTTTATCCTAAATGTCGGGCCCCCTTTTGTTTTTAAAAAGGGGGGTTTTCTCCCCTACCCCAAAAAATAGCTTTAAAAATTTTAGGGGAAAACAAAATTTAAAAAACATTTTCCAAAAATATTGGGATTGTTTTCCCCCTGTTTTCCCTTTAAAAAGATTCAAAATGAATTTATTAAAATCCATTGGGGATTTCAGTTCCCTATTAATGCCCGTAAAAAAATTCCCAGGGTGTTTGTTTTAAAGAGATAACAGAGAGTTTAGTCATCAAAACAGGGCAGGGTGTAAGGGCAGTGCCTGTGCTGCCAGGGCAGTTTAAAAAAAAAATTGATTTATTTTCAAGTTAAACAGCCCCTGTAAATTTGGGCTTTTGTTTTGAGGGATCGATAAAAAGGCCTTTTTAGTAGTTTGAGAAGTAATCTAATTTTAATTAGCATCTGAAAAGCCCAAAGAGCCCCAGAGTGTAGGAGCTTATGGGAAAATTAAATCTGAACCGGAAGTGACAAAAGGGAAATTTTTTCATGCATTCTTTGAAAAACCCCGTGGGGAACAACCCCCTTTAATCTTCACTTAGTTTTCTGATTTTGATTCGTTTTCAGTAACTACTGATCTGGAAACCATCAGCAAGTTACTGGTGACGGATCTTATTGTGTCTTTATTTATCATTTATGTATCTGCCTATGTAAAATCCTAGTATACCCTGACTCATTATCGTATGAATACCTCATGGTCATGAAATCTTACCTGTAACAGGGCTTCCAAACCCCCCAAAAGATGCAGATCTTTTTTCAAATTAATTTTATTTAGTTACAATTTTTTTAAATTTTGGGGGCCAAATTGCAATGGTAAAATGCCCAGCTCCCAACCCCTTTGGGCTGTGCTAAAGTGACTGCCCCTATTGCCAAACCTTTTTGGGGGGATGCCCAACCCTTTTGCCCAGCATACCCCACCTACAGGTCACTTGAGGGATTGCACCAGTCAGTTAATGTTGGTAACAGCCAACACCTGCCTGGGTCCTTGTAGCCACTAAGCTAGTACCATGCTAGCCAATGTCTCACTGTCAGGCTCTGCATGGGCCCAGCAACTACTCCCGGCATCCATAAAACTATGTCTCCCTGTGCCCCATGATGCCAGTGGCAGCACCACCAGGAACAGCAGCCCTGCAGCCCTTAACACCAAAAGGGCAACAGATACACATACAAATAAGGGTGCAAAAAACAAAAAAAACCAAATACAACTTAACTGGGAACACACGTTTGAATTAAAATATAAGGATTATCCCCCACTCCCCCCGACTCACCTAAAACATAACAAATACAAGTATGTGTGTGTTAATGAGCTGCAGGGGATGTCAAAGAGTTAATAAATCTCATCAGCCCATTCACAGCAAGAGAGCAATCTGCAATGTGCTAAAACAAATGCACAATTAAAGCATAAGATCAGTCCTCAGCAGCTTGCTGATGGTTTCCAATGAGATTTTCACATCATTTCATGGGATGGTGAGCATAGAACACATGGCCTCAAAAAGAGCAGGCAGTAAGAGAAAAGTGCTACAATCTGCTAGAATAAATTTGATACAATTTGCTGAATGTTTAAATTTCTTAATTTGTTATAACAGTGAATGTGTAGAATGTGTATGGATTTTTGACGTGACACGATTTTAGTATATATGTGCACTGATATGATGAAAAGATGCGACACTGATGTATGATGGTATGATGTTACCTGATGTAAAAAGTGTATGTGGACACGATGTATGAGTTATGATGGAAAACTGAAGTATGAGTGTATGACGTGGACACTGATGTATGACGTGTATGACGTGTATGATGTGACACTGATGTATGATGTATGATGTGACACTGATGTATGACGTGTATGATGTGTATGACATGACACTGATGTATGATGTGTATGATGTGTATGACATGACACTGATGTATGATGTGTATGACGTGACACTGATGTATAATGTGTATGACGTATGATGTGACAGCGTAATGATGTGACAGGTATGATGCGTATGACGTGACAATGATGTATGATGTGTATGACATGACACTGATGTATGACGTGACACTGATGTATGATGTGTATGATGTATATGATGTGACATTGATGTTTGACGTATGATATATATATGATGTAACACTGATATATGACGTGATTCTGATGTATGATGTCTATGACATGACACTGATGTATGATGTGACACTGGGTGTATGATGGAGGCAGATTTCTGATGTATACGAGTAGAGGGGTAATGATGTGACACTGGGTGTATGAGTGTTTTGATAATATGATGTGACACGAGTAAAGATGTGACACTGATGTATGATGTATGATGTGTATGATGTGACACTGATGTATGATGTGTATGATGTAATGATATGATGTATGAGTGAACGTGTGTATGATGTATGATGTAATGTTATGATTGTGACATGATGTATGTGTATGATGTATGATGTATGATGTATGATGTGTATGATGTATGATGTATGATGTGTATGATGTGTATGATGTATGATGTATGATGTGACACTGATGTATGATGTGTATGATGTGTATGATGTATGATGTATGATGTGTATGATGTGACACTGATGTATGATGTGTATGATGTGACACTGATGTATGATGTGTATGATGTGACACTGATGTATGATGTGTATGATGTATATGATGTGACACTGATGTATGATGTGTATGATGTGACACTGATGTATGATGTATGATGTGTATGATGTGACACTGATGTATGATGTGTATGATGTGTATGATGTGACACTGATGTATGTTGTGTATGATGTATGATGTGTATGATGTGACACTGATGTATGATGTGTATGATGTGTATTACGTGACACTGATGTATGTTGTGTATGGTGTATGATGTGTTTGATGTGTATGATGTGACACTGATGTATGATGTGACACTGATGTATGTTGTGTATGATGTATGATGTGTATGATGTGTATGATGTGACACTGATGTATGATGTGTATGGCATGACACTGATGTATGACGTGTATAATGTGACACTGATGTATGATGTGACACTGATGTATGATGTGTATGATGTGTATGATGTGACACTGATGTATGATGTGTATGATGTGTATGATGTGTATTGATTGTTGTATGATGTGACCACTGATGGTATGAATGTATGTTGTGTTAATGAATATGAACACTGATGTATGATGTTATGAGTTGTGTACTGATATGACACTGATGTATGGATGTGTTGATGTGTATATGATGTGACATGATGTTGATGTGTATGATGTGTATGATGATGTTTGATTGTGATCGCACTCTGAGTATGTTGTATGATGGTATGATATTACAACTGATGTATGATGTGTTTGATGTGTATGATGTGACACTGATGTATGATGTGTATGATGTATATGATGTGACACTGATGTATGATGTGTATGATGTGACACTGATGTATGATGTGTATGATGTATATGATGTGACACTGATGTATGATGTATATGATGTGACACTGATGTATGATGTGTATGATGTGACACTGATGTATGATGTATATGATGTGTATGATGTATGATGTGTATGATGTGTATGACGTGACACTGATGTATGATGTGACACTGATGTATGTTGTGTATGATGTGTATGATGTGACACTGATGTATGATGTGTATGATGTGACACTGATGTATGATGTATATGATGTGACACTGATGTATGATGTGTATGATGTGTATGATGTGACACTGATGTATGATGTGTATGATGTGTATGATGTGTATGACGTGACACTGATGTATGACGTGTATGACGTGTATTAAGATGTGACACTGTTATGTTATGATTTAGTATGATTGTGACACTGATTATAGTTGTGTGTATGATGTGACACTGATGTATGATGTGTATGATGTGACACTGATGTATGTTGTGTATGATGTATGATGTGTATTACGTGACACTGATGTATGATGTGTATGATGTGTATTACGTGACACTGATGTATGATGTGTATGACATGACACTGATATATGATGTGTATGATGTGACACTGATGTATAATGTGTATGATGTGACACTGATGTATGATTGTTGAAAGATAGTGATGTACAGAGATGTAATGATGTGGACCAATGATTGTCATGATGTGTATGATGTGACACTGATATATGATGTATATGATGTGTATGATGTGAAACTGATGTATGATGTATATGATGTGACAATGATGTATGATGTGTATGATGTGACACTGATGGTTCTATGGAGTATATGTGTGGACAAACTGAATGTATGAGGTGTTGAAGTTGTGATGATGTGTATGATGTGCTATGATGTGTATGATGTGAACACTGAATGTTTGGATGTGTTGATGTATGATGTATATGATGTGACAAAGATGTATGATGTGTATGATGTGTATGTTGTGACAATGATTTATGATGTGTATGATGTGACACTGATGTCTGATGATGTTTGCGTGTGACTGATGTATGATGTGTATGATGTGACACTGATGTATGATGTGTATGATGTGACACTGATGTATGATGTGTATGATGTGTATGATGTGACACTGATGTATGATGTGTATGATGTGTATGATGTGACACTGATGTATGATGTGTATGATGTGACACTGATGTATGATGTGTATGATGTGTATGATGTGACACTGATGTATGATGTGTATGATGTGACACTGATGTATGATGTGTATGACGTGTATAATGTGACACTGATATATGATGTGTATGATGTGACACTGATGTATGATGTTGTATGATGTGTATGATGTATGATGTATGATGTGACACTGATGTATGATGTGTATGATGTATGATGTATGATGTGACACTGATGTATGATGTATGATGTATGATGTGACACTGATGTATGATGTATGATGTGTATGATGTGACACTGATGTATGATGTGTATGATGTGTATGATGTATGATGTGACACTGATGTATGATGTATGATGTATGATGTGACACTGATGTATGATGTATGATGTATATGATGTGACACTGATGTATGATGTGTATGATGTATGATGTGTATGATGTGACACTGATGTATGATGTGTATGATGTGTATGATGTATGATGTGTATGATGTGACACTGATGTATGTTGTGTATGATGTATGATGTGTATGATGTGACACTGATGTATGATGTATGATGTGTATGATGTGACACTGATGTATGATGTGTATGATGTGACACTGATGTATGACGTGTATGATGTGACACTGATGTATGATGTATATGATGTGACGCTGATATATGATGTATGATGTGTATGATGTATGATGTATGATGTGACACTGATGTATGATGTATGATGTGTATGATGTGACACTGATGTTGTATTGGATGTGGAGATTGTTGGTATTGATGTGTATGATGGGACACTGATGTATGTTGTGTATGATGTGTAGGTTGTTATGATGTGTTATGATGTGTGACGTATGATATAAAAGAGGTATGATGTGTATGATTGTATGATGTTATGATGTGACATGATGTATGAACTGTAAGAATGATGTCTACACGTGATGTATGATGTGTATGATGTTTTGTATGATGTGTATGATGTGACACTGATGTATGTTGTGTATGATGTATGATGTATGATGTGTATGATGGTAGGTATGTGTGACACTGAATGTATAGATAGTATAGATGTAATATGTTGTGAAAAATGTTGTATGGTGTGTATGATGTATATGTGTGTGATGTAGGACACTGATGTCTATGAGGTGATTTTTTGGATGTGTATGATGTATGATGTGTATGATGTATGATGTGACACTGATGTATGATGTATGATGTGTATGATGTGACACTGATGTATGATGTGTATGATGTATGATGTGTATGATGTGACACTGATGTATGATGTGTATGATGTGTATGATGTGTATGATGTGACACTGATGTATGATGTGTATGATGTATATGATGTGACACTGATGTATGATGTGTATGATGTGTATGATTGTGGGGGGGGGCGAGAAACTCACTGATGTTAATGATAAGTGTATGATGTGACATGATGTATGATGTTTCGTGTATGATGTGAACACGATGAGTGTGTATTTATGTTATGATGTATGAGTTTGGACTCACTGATTGTATGATGTGCTATGACGTGTGATAATGTTGTCAACCTGATATTATGATGTGGTAGATGACTGTGACACTGATGTATGATGTTGTATGATGTGTATGATAGTAGTGATGTATGGTTGTGAACAGCTGATGTATGATGTGTATGAATAGTATGATGTGTATGATGTGTATGAGATTGATTGTATATGATTGTATGATGTGACATGTATGTATGATGTATGATGTATGAGGTGTACACTGACTGTTATGATTGTATGATGGTATGATGTGATATGATGTCATGGGTATGTATGATGTTGACCACTGATCGTATGATGTATGATGTGTATGACGTGACACTGAGGGATGTAGTGTATGATGTATGATGTGACACACTGAGGTATGGATGTGTGATGTATTGTAGATGGTGTGTATGATGTGACACTGATGTATGATGTGTATGATGTGTATGATGTATGATGTGTATGATGTGACACTGATGTATGTTGTGTATGATGTATGATGTGTATGATGTGACACTGATGTATGATGTATATGATGTGACGCTGATGTATGATGTGTATGATGTGACACTGATGTATGATGTGTATGATGTGACACTGATGTATGACGTATGATGTCGATGTGGACATGATGTGATGATGATGTATGATGATGTATGTAGGTATGATGTATATGATGTGACGCTGATATATGATGTATGATGTGTATGATGTATGATGTATGATGTGACACTGATGTATGATGTATGATGTGTATGATGTGACACTGATGTATGATGTGTATGATGTGTATGATGTATGATGTATGATGTGACACTGATGTATGATGTGTACTGATGCTGTCATGATAGGTGGTTGACACTGATGTATGATGTGTTTGATGTGACACTGATGTATGACGTGATTATGATGATGCATGTGTATTGATGTATTTGATGTGTATGGATGCTTTAGAAGCTATGATGTGTCATGATGTATGATGTGTATAGATGTGACATGATGTATGGATGAGTATGGATGTGCAGATGTGTATGATGTGACACTGATGTATGATGTGTATGATGTATATGATGTATGATGTGTATGATGTGACACTGATGTTATGTTGTGCTATCGTTGTGTAATGATGTATGATGCCACCTGTGACACTGCATGTTTGATGTATGTATGATGTGACGCTGATTTATGATGTGACATGATCGTATGCATAGTGGTATGATGTTGTGACCATGATGTATGGAAGGTATATGATGTGACTCGCACTTAATATCTGACAAAAGTGTGACACTGATGTATGATGTGTATGATGTGACACTGATGTATGTTGTGTATGATGTATGATGTGTATGATGTGACACTGATGTATGATGTGTATGATGTATGATGTGACACTGTATGATGTGTATGATGTGACACTGATGTATGATGTGTATGATGTGACACTGATGTATGATGTATGATGTGACACTGATGTATGATCGTCATGATGTGATAACTAGTGATGCGACTACTGTTGTATGATGTGTATGATTGTGTGGGTGCACGATGTTTGTTGTGTACTGACTGACTGTGGTACACTGAGATGTTGTTGTGAGTATGATGTGTATGATGTATGATGTATTTGATGTGACACTGATGTATGATGTGTACGATGTGACACTCATGTATGACGTGTATGATGTGACGCTGATGTATGATGTATTTGATGTGACACTGATGTATGATGTGTATGATGTGACACTGATGTATGATGTGACACTGATGTATGACGTGTATGATGTGACACTGATGTATGATGTGTATGATGTATATGATGTGACGCTGATATATGATGTATGATGTGTATGATGTATGATGTGTATGATGTGACACTGATGTATGATGTATGATGTGTATGATGTGACACTGATGTATGATGTGTATGATGTGTATGATGTATGATGTGTATGATGTGACACTGATGTATGACGTGTATGGATGCTATGAATGTGTATGATTGTGCACTGATGGATTATGATGTGTAATGATGTGTATGAGTGTATGAGTGACACTGCATGTCATGATGTATCGATGTGTTGACTATGATGTGACACTGATGTATGATGTGACACTGATGTATGATGTGTATGATGTATGATGTGTATGATGTGACACTGATGTATGATGTGACACTGATGTATGATGTGTATGATGTGACACTGATGTATGATGTGTATGATGTGACACTGATGTATGATGTGTATGATGTGTATGATGTATGATGTATGATGTGACACTGATGTATGATGTGACACTGATGTATGATGTGTATGATGTGACACTGATGTATGATGTGTATGATGTGTATGATTGTTGTCACTGATGTAATCTATGGATGTGTATGATGATATGTATGTTGACAATGTATGTTTTTGATGTCGTATGATGTGACTCCTGATTCTATAGATGTGTTATGATGTGTTTATGATGTGACACTGATTGTATGATGTTGTAAGAGGGTGTATTACCTATGATGTATGTGTATGATGTGACACTGATGTATGATGTGTATGATGTGTATGATGTATGATGTATGATGTGACACTGATGTATGATGTGTATGATGTATGATGTGACACTGATGTATGATGTATGATGTGACACTGATGTATGATGTATGATGTGTATGATGTGACACTGATGTATGATGTGTATGATGTGTATGATGTATGATGTATGATGTGACACTGATGTATGATGTGTATGATGTATGATGTGTATGATGTGACACTGATGTATGATGTATGATGTGTATGATGTGACACTGATGTATGATGTGTATGATGTGTATGATGTATGATGTGTATGATGTGACACTGATGTATGATGTATGATGTGTATGATGTGACACTGATGTATGATGTGTATGATGTGACACTGATGTATGACGTGTATGATGTGACACTGATGTATGATGTGTATGATGTGTATGATGTATGATGTATATGATGTGACGCTGATATATGATGTATGATGTGTATGATGTATGATGTATGATGTGACACTGATGTATGATGTATGATGTGTATGATGTGACACTGATGTATGATGTGTATGATGTGTATGATGGTATGATTGTGACCACCTGATGTATGTTGGTGTATGATGTGATATGATGTGACACTGATGTGATGATGTGTTATGATGTGACTCTTATGTATGAAGGTATTGATTGTCTATGATGGTATGATTGTGAATACTGATGTATGATGTGTATGATGTGACACTGATGTATGACGTGTATGATGTATGATGTGTATGATGTGACACTGATGTATGATGTGTATGATGTGTATGATGTGACACTGATGTATGATGTGTATGATGTGTATGATGTGTATGATGTGACACTGATGTATGATGTATGATGTGTATGATGTGACACTGATGTATGATGTGACACTGATGTATGATGTGTATGATGTGACACTGATGTATGATGTATGATGTGTATGATGTGACACTGATGTATGATGTGTATGATGTGTATGATGTATGATGTATGATGTGACAAATGCATATAGATTGATGTTTATAATCCCCCTCAATGATGTTTGATGTGACACTGATGTATGATGTGTATGATGTAACACTGCATTGTATGTTGTGGTCATGAAATTCATGATGATATGATGTGTCTATGATGTGTTTTGGATGTGGACACTGATGTAAATCAAAATTTTTATGTATGTGTATGATGTGTATGATGTTTGATGTGTATGATGTGACTCTGATTTATGTCGTGTATGATGTATTTTGTTTATGTTGTGTATCTGTTGTATGATGTGTATGATGTGACACTGATGTATGACGTGTATGATGTGACACTGATGTATGATGTGTATGATGTGTATGATGTATGATGTATATGATGTGACGCTGATATATGATGTATGATGTGTATGATGTATGATGTATGATGTGACACTGATGTATGATGTGTATGATGTGTATGATGTATGATGTGTATGATGTGACACTGATGTATGATGTGTATGATGTGTATGATGTGTATGATGTATGATGTGACACTGATGTATGATGTGTATGACGTGTATAATGTGACAATGATATATGATTTGTATGATGTGACACTGATGTATGATGTGTATAGAATGATGGTAATGATGTCGACAGGATGTATGGATGTGCATTGAATGTAGACAGACTGATGTATGATGTGTTATGATGTATGATGTTGACATGTATCGTATGAATGTTTATGATGTGTATGATGTGACACTGATGTATGATCGGTGAGATTGATGTTGACAACTGTGTATGATGTAGAGTTGTATGAGATGTTAACTCATACTGGATGTATGATGTGACACTGATTGTGTTATGTATGTGTATGATGTGTATGATGTGTATGATGTGTATGATGTGACACTGATGTATGATGTGTATGATGTAACACTGATGTATAATGTGACACTGATGTATGATGTGTATGACGTGTATAATGTGACACTGATGTATGATGTGTATGATGTGACACTGATGTATGATGTGTATGATGTGTATGATGTATGATGTGACACTGATGTATGATGTATGATGTGTATGATGTGACAATGAGATGTTGACGTGTATGAGTTGTGACACTATGTATGATGTGATATGATTGTGACAGACTGATGGATGAATGTGAACACTGATGTATGATGTGTATGACGTGACACTGATGTATTGATGTGTTTATGATGTGTATAATGGTGACAGTGATGTGTTGATGTTTTGATGTATTTGATGTGACACTGATGTATGATGTGTATGATGTAACACTGATGTATAATGTGACACTGATGTATGATGTGTATGATGTGTATGATGTGACACTGATGTATGATGTATGATGTGACACTGATGTATGATGTGTATGATGTGTATGATGTGACACTGATGTATGATGTGTATGATGTGACACTGATGTATGATGTGTATGATGTGACACTGATGTATGATGTGTATGATGTGACACTGATGTATGATGTGTATGATGTGTATGATGTGTATGATGTGACACTGATGTATGATGTGACCTTTTGTATGTAATTGTGTGTATGACGTGACATGATGTATGATGATGTATGAGATGTGGTATGATGTATATGAACTTGATCACTGATGTACATGATGCGTTATGTCGTGAGCAACTGATGTATGATGTGTGATGATGGGCGTTATGTTGTGACCTGGATGTATGGATGTGGGTCATATGACGTGACACTGATGTATGATGTGTATGATGTGACACTGATGTATTTTGATTTTATTTGTAATGTGTAGTGTGTGACACTGATGTTATTGATGTGTTTAGAGATGTGACACTGATGTATTGATGATGGCGTTTGATGTTAACATCTGATCGTAATAATGTGACTCACTGATGTATGATGTATGATGTGTATGATGTGTATAATGTGACACTGATGTATGATGTATGATGTGTATGATGTGTATGATGTATGATGTATGATGTATGATGTGTATGATGTGTATGATGTGTATAATGTGACACTGATGTATGATGTATGATGTGTATGATGTAACACTGATGTATAATGTGACACTGATGTATGATGTATGATGTGTATGATGTGTATAATGTGACACTGATGTATGATGTATGATGTGTATGATGTGTATGATGTATGATGTATGATGTATGATGTTGTTGATGAATGTATGTTGATGTAGATGATGTAGTTATAATGTGAGTCAATGATGTGATGTAGGATTGTATGATGTGTATGATGTATGATGTATGATGTATGATGTGTATGATGTATGATGTATGATGTATGATGTGTATGATGTGTATGATGTGTATGATGTTGACCATTAGATGTATAATGGATGTGTAATGATGTGCTCACACTGTATGTGATTGATGTATGTGTGATATGTATGGTCGTATAGATGTATTATGATGTGATAACGGATGTAGGATGTGTAAGTTGATGTGTATGATGTATATGATGTGACACTGATGTTGCTGATGTGTAATGATGTGACAATGATGATTATGATGTTAAATGATGTATGATGTTGACGCACTGATGTATGATGTGACTCACTGATGTATGAATGAGAGTATGCGTGACCCGGTGAGTTTTATGATTGTGTATGGAATTTATGTATGTGTGTATGATTGTATATGATGGTGACACTGTAGTATGATGTGTATGACGTGACTACTGATGTTTGTTGTGTGATGATGTGTTGTATGATGTGACTCGCATGATGTTTGATGTGTATGGAAGTTGAAATGATGATTTGATATGTAGTATGATGCTGACATTGAGTGTATGATGTGTATGATGTGACACTGATGTATGATGTGTATGATGTGACACTGATGTATGATGTGTATGATGTGAATCTCACGATGTGTATAATTGTCGACATGAGTGTATGATGTATGATGTTGTATGATGTGTATAGATGTGAATTCACATGATGTATGATGTTATAGATGCTGTTAGGATGTGTTGTGTATGATGATATGATTGTGATGATTGTGTTATGATGTGTATGATGTGTATAATGTGACACTGATGTATGATGTATGATGTGTATGATGTAACACTGATGTATAATGTGACACTGATGTATGATGTATGATGTGTATGATGTGTATAATGTGACACTGATGTATGATGTATGATGTGTATGATGTGTATGATGTATGATGTATGATGTATGATGTGTATGATGTATGATGTGTATGATGTGTATAATGTGACACTGATGTATGATGTATGATGTATGATGTGTATGATGTATGATGTATGATGTATGATGTGTATGATGTATGATGTGTATGATGTGACACTGATGTATGATGTGTATGATGTGACACTGATGTATGATGTATGATGTGTATGATGTGTATAATGTATATGATGTGACACTGATGTATGATGTGTATGATGTGTATGATGTATATGATGTGACACTGATGTATGATGTGTATGATGTGACACTGATGTATGATGTATGATGTATGATGTGACACTGATGTATGATGTGACACTGATGTGTGATGTGTATGATGTGTTAATAGATGATGTGTTTATGTATGCCTCAGCCGCTGCTAGGACACGTGGAGATTTTTCATGACCGCTTGTTTTTTTGCAATTTTGGGGTTGTCCCCGACATGATGATGGATCTGCTTTGCTTGCTCAAAGACAAAATTCCATTCTTTAAAAAATTTCCCCATCAGGGGGTGGGTTTAAAAAATAGAGGGGCTTTTTGGGGGGGCCCCGCGGGAAAAGGGGGCCCAGATCTGTTTGGTCCCATCCCCTCCCTCAGTGTGGGTGGAAATCCCCCTACAGGGGTTCTGGGGATCATTTTTCATCATGGAGACGGGGGTGGGCCCAAAAGGGGCCCTTTTTTCCAAGGGTGGAAATGTTGGGTCTGTAGGGCCCCTTTTAAGAAAAATTTCTTTTTTGGGGCCCCCCCTCGTATGTTTCTGGGGCCCGGGACTTGACAAAATGGAGAAACTGTAATTTCCCTTTTCGGACGGTTTAACGATTTCCAAAAGCACCCCCCCGTATCGCAAACCCGAGCCCAATATGAGAAACCCCTTTCCCGGTGCCCCTTACCTGTAGGTTTGGCCAACCGGGTTTCCTCCCTAAGTTTACCTCTTCAAAAGAAAACTGCCATGACTAAAGAAATGCTGCTACTGCCACCATTTACCCACTGTCAGCCCTATCACCCCCTTTTAAATGCAAAAATCTCTTGGTTTACCCAAAACCCCAAAATCCCCCGGCAGTCGCACATATAAGACCCCCCAAAAAAAGAAACTGTCTCATAACTACTAAATATTATACTACAAATACTACAAATACTACTACTACTACTTACAAAAACTATTTACTACTAAAAAAACTATCTACTAAATACAAAACAAATACTAAAAATAAATACTTAAAACTACTACACTATATTACTACTTTCTTTTATAACTACTTTAAAACCCCACTTACCACTACAAAAATACAAATACTACAAAACTCTAAATATAATAAATTTACTACTATACAACCAAATAAATACTTTCCAGTCACTATTATAATACAAAAACTAATACAAAAATACAACTACAAAATTACTACTAAAAATACAAATACATAATACTACTAACAAATTTTATAAAATACCCATACAAAAAACCACTTTCTATTTAATAAATAAATACTTTCCAATAAAATACTTAAAATAATAAAATTTTACTACTATACAACTAATATAAACCCACCGTCACCATTAAAATTACTACTATGATACTACTACAAATACAAACCCACTAAAAATTTTTACTATACTACTACAAAACTAACTAATAAATTAAAACAAATACTAAAAAAACCCAAATATACTACTTTCTATAATAATACTACTACTATTTTAACACAATTTTCTACCCAAACTACTTAAAAAAATACACTTTACAAAATTTCTAAAAATAACACAAATACTTTCTAAATATAATACTTCTATACATACAACCACTTTTAATACTAAACCCTCACTATTAAAATTAAAACTAAATATGACACTTCCCAAATCCCCCCAAATATAATAAAATAAACTACTATGAACAAATACTATAATATACTACGATAATTACTAAGTAAATACTACTATAATACTACCATACAACTGTAATACTATCACTACTGTAAAAACTACAAATATAAAAATACCCTACTAAATACTTCTACAAAAGTTACAACTATAATAATACTAAATACTAAAACTACTGTTTAAAAAAAATTAATTTAAATATAAAAAAAAACTATACAAATACTCCTACCCCCACTAAAAAAAAACCCACTACTAAATTAAAACTGCTACTAAAATGCTACTACACTACCCCCCAAATATCTACAAACTACACTATAATAATACACTAAAATATAATACTACCACTACTATACTACTACTATAAATTTAAATTAAAATTAATTTTATTAAAAAACTACACCCACTACTACTATAATACTACTAAAACAAAATACAAAAATTACTATCACTAAAAATAAATTTTACAAATTCTAATATAGGACACTATTTTCACTACTACTTTAATACTACTAGATATACTACTACAAAAACTAAC
>JAODAL010030726.1:0-49507 GCA_025379985.1 Phyllomedusa bahiana
ATGAATTCACACAGAAAAATTTCCCTTAACAACAGCATAACTTATCTCCCCGTGGCCCGCCAAAAATTTTTTTGAGAAAATCACTCCATGGAAGATTTGCAGTTTATGGTCTTAATGGTCCCTTTTTTAAAAAACACAAGGGGGGAGAAAAGAAATGGGGAAAATAAAAATTAATCAAAAAAATTTAAATCTCAAAAAGGAAATTAATAATTTATTAGCATTATGTTCCACCCCTATCTATGAACTGAGAGTTTCCCCCAAAAAATCCCGCCCCGAAAAGCAAAAAATAAGAGAAATAATTACTGGGTTTCCCCCCCTTTAGGGTCAGACTGTTTTAAAAATTTTTTACCTGTTTTTAAATAAACTGCTCTACTTATAACACTTTTATTAAAATTTTTAAAGATTTTTAAAAATTCCATTTTTTAAGATCCCTGTCTTTTTTTTGTATAAAAAGTCTGTTTAAAAAATTTAATCTTGTATAACACCCATTTTCGAAGGGGGGCTAGTACTCTCGAAAGGCCCCACCATCAAATTAAAAAAGTTTTGCCCCTAAAAGGTAAACGCCTGAATTAAATTCACTCTTCCCCCTACTTTTTTATGGCTAACAAAGGTACAACAAAAGACTACTAAACCTTTTTAAAAGCAATTTTTTTTAAAAGGGGATCAGAGCTTGTCTCAAAAGGGCTTCTTCCCCCCCTTGGAAAAAACCCCCCCCCAAAAAAAAAAAAAAAAGGGGTAAATTATTTTTTTTAATTTTTGAGGTTTTAATTTTTTAATTGGAAATTTTAACCGTTTTTTGATTTTTAAAAAAATTAAAAAAAAAAAAGGTTTTTCCCATACAAGTAAAAAATTTTTCCCGCCCCTTTGGGAGAGGGAAATTTTTATTCCAAGGGTTTCCCAAGCTTTTTTTAGTGGGGTTTTAAATTTTTTGTCAAATACAGGGGTGTAATTTTTTCATATACAGATATTTCCCTCAAACAGTGGGCCCCTAACAATTTTTTGAACAAACAGTATGTCAACAGAGGGGGTGGCAAAAGGGTTTCACATGCGAGTGGGGAGTGGCACAAAAATTCCTGGAGCAAAAGGGCCCCGGTCGCAGCTCAGTAAGGGGGGGGTTGCAAACGGTTTAGGGCCAAAACGCCGCTGTCCTCTAGCGGGCCGTGTTTGTTCAGCAACCCAATGGTTCTTTTATTTTTTACTTTTTCCCCCGATGACATTCGACAACCCCGCCAAGAGCCGGGGGGAACGCAGATAAACCCTTAGTTGGCATGGCCCGGGAGCGGGTCAGCGGTCCTCACCTGTCCTCCCCCTTCCTTTTCCATCCGGTTTCCCTCAGCCAAGATACTAGTGGTCGGGGGCTCAGCACCACTGACAGTGAGGATAAACAATTTGAGGAGGGCTCAGCACTATTTGGCACGAAGAAATGGGGCCAATCCCCTGTTTCATGCAGTAGGGGGGCAAAGAGATGTGGAGATGGCATGGGGGGTCATGTTGTGGGGGGTCAGCCTCTTAACCAAGCCGGTGATGAGGCAGAGTGACGATGAAACACAAATCAATGATATGTAGCCGACCGATTTTGGAGCCGGTGAAGAAAGACTCATCATCGTCAGGATGACGATGCGGTGCAGCCAGAAAGTGGGTTTGTGGCCGTGATCAGGGGAGAGCTGTGAGGTCAGGAGCCCAAGGGGGGCCGGGGGGTTTTAAAAACTCACTTCGCAGCCAAGGAAGCAGCACAGGGACTCAGCGAGGCAGCGGCGATAGTAGTCACTCAGGGGGCGGATGTTGGGGGTAAAATCCTACTCGCGTGGGGCATTTCTTTTCTAAGACACCGGGGGATCGAAAAGGGGTAATGTAAAATCTTGGGCAAAAGTGAAGCGGGGCCAGCGGCTAACGTTGGCGCCACGGGCCCTGCTCAACACATGCGCATCACCATCCGTTGGCCTGGAGAACCCGGGTTCAGAGTGGGGGCCATCCGCCGCCGCAGCAGATACGGCCAGTGCACGATGCCATTGCGCCATCAAGGTTTCCCCCACCTTTGCAAAGGGGGCGTTTCTCTTTGCCATCATCCCTGGTCCAGATGCACTCTGCCATTACTGTTAGAAGATTCTCTGGACTAATGTGTAGACAAACTGGATGTGTGGCCGCAACTTTCCGAATTTGCAGTGGAGAAGCTGTCCGCCCGGGCCCGTAAATTGGATCAAGCGGGTGTCAGTCCGGGGGGCCCTCGTTTCCCCAAAGGGGAACCCGCTTGTCCCGGGAAATGTGGAAACTACTGCCTTTGCCAAGGAAAACAGGCGTGGATCGGGCCGGAAATTTTCCAAAAACCAATGCCCTTAGGCGCAGATTTCATCTGCCACGACGCCCTCCAAACGGAAAATGAGTCGGGGTTTAAACTACCTGCCTACCCTATTTTGATGCCGCCCCCGCCTGATGCCACCATCGCTGACAGTTTTTCCATCTCCTACCACCATCTTTTCCAGGGGCTGGGATTGCCCCCCCACCTCCAACTGTCATTGTGCCCCCCTATGACCCCATGCTGCTGCTGCTGTTCTGGGGCCGGCCTCCACATGTGTCATTTTGCTACTTTTCTGACCTCGGCTGCTGCGTTGTTGCTGCTGCGGCACCTCCCACCTTGTCATTGTTTTTACTCTCTGACTTCATGCTGTTTGCCCTCCTCACCTCCACTTTTTGTCATTGTGCCACCTGTGGGGCCCACGCGTTTGTGCACCCCACACTGTGTCATTGTGCCACTCTCGACCTCAGCTGCGCTGTGGCTCTACCCCCTGGGCCTACAACTCTGTCTTGTCCACTCTCTGGTCTACTACTGTTTTTGCCACCTCCAGAATGTCATTGTGCCACTGTCTGACCTCATGCTGCTGCTGTGGTTGCTGCCGTTACCTACACACTCTGTCATTGTGCCACTGTCTGACCTCATGCTGCTGCTGTGGCTGCTGTCGTGACCTACACACTGTGTCATTGTGCCACTCTGTGGCCTACTCCTGTTTGTGCCACCTCCAAAATATCATTGACCCACTCTCTGACCTCATGCTGCTGCTGTTGCTACTGCCGTCACCTCCACACTCGGTCATTGTGCCACTGTCTTACCTCATGCTGCTGCTGTGGCTGCTGCCGGGACCTACACACTGTGTCATTGTGCTACTCTGTGGCCTACTCCTGTTTTTGCCACCTCCAGAATGTCATTGTGCCACACTGTCCGACCTCAGCTGTCACTGCTGTGCTGCTGCCGGGACCTACACACTGTGTCATTGTGCTACTCTGTGGCCTACTCCTGTTTTTGCCACCTCCAGAATGTCATTGTGCCACTGTCTGACCTCATGCTGCTGCTGTGGCTGCTGCCGTGCTCTCCACACTGTGTTATTGTGCCACTCTGTGGCCTACTCCTGTTTTTGCCACCTCCAGAATGTGATTGTGCTACTCTCTGCCCTTATGCTGCTGTGGCTGCTGCCGTCACCTCCACACTCTGTCACTGTGTCACTCTGTGGCCTACTGATGTTGCCACCTGAGCCCTCAGCTTGTTTTTTTCCAGCTGGCGCTGCAATGACTTTATCAGGCTACATTCCCGCTTCAGTTTTTTGGTCAGTTTTGCCCTCTTAAGTGCCTAGGGAATTTTATAGTTTAGCGATTCTAAGAGCGGCGGCAGTCATATGCGTGTCATACTAAAACACAACATTGTATGAAGACCAAATCAAGCTCCCTCTGCATATTTAAGCATCACACAATGTTCTACAGTACCCTACAGACTCTGTGCAGCCTGCAAATTGCTGTTTTTTAACGCGATTCGTCCCGAACTAATTCGGACCAAAACAAATTTTGTCAGAAATTTCGGCGAAGACGGCCAATCAAATTTTTGAGAAATTTGCCCATCTATAGAGCTGCCCCAATACCGACTTAGAATAAAAAAAAAAAAAAAAACAAGGACACAGGCAATAATACTTTTGAAATAAACTCAGAAACTACTTGGATGCCAGAGTGGCTGATCCAGCTACCACGCAGGCACTGGAGCTTTTCCAGCTGGGATCTGGGCTTAATGGTGCAGTTCCGAAGAAAATGATCAGAATTGCCACAGTACAGACACAGGACAATTTTCATGCATTACTCCCTCCTGGTTTTAGCTACCATGGTTCCAAGTTGCACAGGCTCCTCTCCTGAGGTGGAAGGAGAAGTGACAGAATTTTTAGAGGAGAAAAACACAGAAGACAGATGGATGGTCAGGTTCTAACATTTCCTTTCTGCTCTTCTGGAGCCTACAGTCGATGTGGACCGTGAGAGCCATAACCTGCTCTAGGGTACTAGGGTTAGGCTGACTTACCCAGACAGTTTTGTCAGGTTCTGTCTGAACATGGCTTTTAACACTGGTTCACACAATCCAACAGTCATGCACTACTTGTGATACATAGTACAGTATTCCTTAACCAATCTTTTCCCTTGAAACATAGTAAAGAGCTGAGTTTCTGCAAGTAATGTGTCGCCTGGATCAGAATATATGAGCCCCAGGGACTGAAAAAAAACAGGCCAAAGAACTTCACTCTGGAGCGGTGGGGGAAGTGTGAGAGCCCATTCTTGAGGATCACCCTGTAAAAGGGAGACCACTACACCCACCATTTGGACCTCAGAGGCAAGTGGCTTAACCTGAAAATACAGTGGACCCCGAAAAGTGGTCAGGGAGAAGCATTTTCCGCTCCCTGACAACAACTGGCTGCAGAATAGGGAATACCATAAGGGATATGGCAGCAGCATCAGCTTGTTGTTGGATGAGGAAGTGCACCTAGTTATCCAGGTCAGATACCAGATTAACCATGCCCTCCATCCAATAAGCAAGCTCCAGAATAGGAGCACAGTGTGAGCCCTATTGCTAGGCCCCCCAAACGGACCCTACCTACTCACCAACCTGACTCTAGGCAATCAGCAACAACAGGTCAGTGTTCTCTTCACTAGGCAAGTGAAATAAAGAAGAAGACAACACATACAAACAAAAAGAAATGGTCAGGAAATTACGGGTCAAACCGGAGATACAGTAGCAAAATAATAAAAAAAACGGCAGCCAAAAACAGAAGTCTAGAAGACAGGCAAAGGGGTCAGCAATCCAAACAATATAATCCAATGCAAAATGTCATCTCAAGTTACAAGAGACTATTGCAAGCAATGTCCAAGAGCACAAGTGGTCTTCTTATGGGATGTCAAATTTCCAGTTCAGGGCATGTTTGGACCGGTCCTCCTACATCCGGTCCACTTAGAACACAAATTGGTGAAGAGCAATTACTTTTAAAATGTCAATAATCATGAAGAAATGTTATATCTGTATCCCCCCCCAGGGGGGGGCAATAATACCTATCTGTGCTACGATGCTTTGTGTCATATTTATGTGGAGCCACATTCATAAATGTGTCTAATTTTATAAATGTGGAGAAACATGCTCTCTTAGAATTAGAGCAGACAAAAGTGTCGGGGATGTCGGATGTGTGCTAGTTTTTGGCGAAAAACCTTTTATACATCTGTCAGACAAGGGAAAAGATTTTTTGGCGGACATCACAAAAAGAAACTGATGCATTCTTATATGTCCATCTAAGTGGTGAGTAGTATAATGTTGTACCGTGTTAGCCATAGAAAGTAGTAGAAGAGTGAAGAAATCAGGCGATACCTTTTTTAGAGGCTAACTGATATATTATGATAGTGTGTCTTTCAGAAGGAGGACTAAGCTCTCTTATTCAGACATGATGATTAGTGTTGAGCGATTTTGTTAAAAAATAAGAAAAATCGACGATAATTGTTGAAATTTCATCCGGCAACTGGTTTTTTAAATGGTAATGCGATTTTTTTTCTTTTTTTTCGTATCACGCGATAATTTAGTTATAAATCTGCGCATAATCTATTAAATTAGAGTCGCGCCGTTTTTTCGCGCTTCCGTGACAATTTTGGGGCGTGTGGCGGCCAGCCAATCAAACTTACAAACAATACCAGAATAAGAGCAGGGGCGTGAGAATGTGTGTGGCTAAACGTCATGACTGGGATGGGGTGTGTATGGTTTGGCGATTGGCTGGAAAAATCAGCATGACCTCTGTTTTAACCGCATAGAACAGGCCCTTTGCCTTGGTTCTTCATCCGTCAGTCATCTCTCCAGCAATTTTTTTTTCAATGAACTTAGATTATGGTGAACCGAGCGCTCTGCATGTCTCCAAACTAACCAGCTGAAATCATACTATTTTCAACATAGAAACCTCACTATTAGCTGTTGAGATTAAAAACATTGGAAGCATTTTAGTAGTTAGATAGATTAAATTTAAAAGCAGCATCTATCGCTATAAATGTCACTAGGGGTGAGCAATAGGTGGGGGAGGGGCCCGTGGGCGACAGCATACAGAACAAAGCTCTTTATAAGAGGACACTGGATAAGTTTCACCAAGACTTAGTGTAGACATTTGCACTGTCAATATACTTCAATTATTAAACAGTTTGCTATGAAACGATGTAACACGGATATTGGGTATGTGAAACTTAATTAGGAAAACACATCATTTCTGATAAACGCAGGTCTCTCCTCTTTGTTGGTCAAAACTCCACTTATATTATCAGTCATAACAATACCATATATGTGTTCATTTTCAATTTTACCCATTCCACCTTTGTTGATATATTCCACCTATGCAGCACTTAAATTAGAATCCAGCAATTCTTGTAGTCTAAAATTCAGCACATGATGAGATAGGTGCACAAAAATACCTTGTATTCATCAGAATCTATAACAAGATACGTGTTTTTTATTTTTGGCAACTTTTTTGCCCAGTCGCCAGATTTTTCATTGAGATGGCTTATCACTTATATCTATACATCAATTTTATAGTGCGACCACAGGTTGAAATTTGAAAGGTTGCCAAAAACACCTTTGTATCATCCGAAAACTATGAACAGATATGTGTTTTTTTTTTATTTTTTTTTTTTACTTTTATTTTATTTTTTTTTTTGTTTTTTTTTTGACTTTTCGGGCGCCCCATTGCAGCTTTGTTTCGATTGCTACAGAATAGCGTGGTACATATAACTTAATACATCAATTTTAAAGTCCAGAAACCAAGGTGAAAATTAAAAAGGTGCCAAAAAAAAATACCTTGTATCATCCGAATCTATAAAACAGATACGGTGTTTTTTGACTTTGGCGTGGGTACATCAGGGCTCTGTTCATCTCAGTCATAGCTCGCACTTATTATCTTATACAGCCAATGTTATATATACACCACAGGTGAATTGACAGGGGCCAAAAAATACCTTTATCATCCGGATAATCGTATAGACATATACCATTTTTTTTTTTACTTTGGCGCATTGCAGCTTTTGTTCATTAAGATAGCGTGCACTATATCTTATATAGCACAACAAAATTTTATAGTACCACAGGTGAATTGAAAGGTGCCAAAAATCACCGTTTTAACTGCTGAAGACAATAACTTATACGTGTTTTTTTATTGACTTTGGGCGTACTGCATCTTTATGATCATAATCAATAGCGTGCACTTAATACTTAAACAGCTAATTTTATTAAGTCACCACAGGTGGATATGAAAGGTTCCAAAAAAAAACCATTGTATCACCCGAAAACTAAACAGGAATACGTGTTTTATTTTTTTTTTTTTTTTTTTTTGGGGGGTTTTTTTATTTTTTTATTTTTGTTTTTTTTTTTTGTGACTTTGAGCGGCCGCATTGGCAGCTTTGTTCATTCATATAGCGTGCACTTTATATCTCCTTATACAGCAATTTTATAGTCCACCCAAGGTGAATTGAAAAGGTGCCAAAAATACTTGTATCCTCCGAATCTATAACAGATATGTGTTTTTTTTGACTTTGGCGACTTCAGCTTTGTTCATCTCAGATAGCTGTTCACTTATATATCTTAGACAGCAAAATATTATAGTCGATCACAGGTTAATTTTTGTGTGGAAAGGGGCCAAAAAAAACTTGTATCATCCGAATCTATAGACAGATTACGTGGTTTTTATACTTTGGGCGCATGGTGCAGCTTTGTTCATTCAGATAGACGTGCACTTATAATCTTATATCAGTCAATTTTATAGTCCCGACCACAGGTGAAAACATAAAGGTGCCAAAAAAATACCTTGTATCATCCGAATCTATAACAGATACGTGTTTTTGACTTTCCGTACTGCAGCTTATTGTTCATTCAGATAGCGTGCCCTTATATCTTATAAAGCAATTTTATAGTCTAACCCACAGGTGATATTCGTGAAAAAGGTGCAAAAATACCTTGGTATCATCCGAATTCTATAACGGGAGTATGACTTGTTTTTTTATTTTTTTTTTTTTTTTTTTTTGGGACTTTGGCGCACTTGACAGCTTTGGTTCATTCAGAAGCGTGCACTTTATATTCTTATATAGCAATTTTACAGTCGAGAAACCACTGGTGAATTTGAAAGGTGGCCAAAAATACCTTGTAATCATCCGAATCTATAACAGGTATACGTGTTTTTTTTATTTTTTTGACTTTGTGGGGCGTTACTGACTAGAGCTTTGTTCATCATGAAGCGTGCACTTAATCTCTTATACAGCAATTTTATAGTCACCACAGGTTTGGAATTGAAAAGGTGCCAAAAAAAAAATACCCTTGTATCATCCCGAACTATAACAGATACTGTTTTTTTATGACCTTTGGCGAATTGCAGCTTTGTTCATTCAGATAGCGGCACTTATATCTTATACATGCAATTTTTATATAGTTCACCACAGAGGGAATTGAAAGGTACCAAAAACAACAGTTGTATAAATCGAAAACATAAAAAAGATACTTTGTATTTTGCACATTTGCCGCAGTCCTGATTTTGTTAAAATTTGTAATCCAAGCTATTTTGTTTTGGATTAGAGGATTTGAGATAGCTGCTGATTTGCCGTCTGTAATAATAGACTTTTCCAAAACTATTTCCATACCTTCTCAATTTTTTATATTTCTTAATTCTTCCTTTAAACATGGACGACAATTCCAGAGTGGTAAGGCGAGGACAAAGAAGGATGGATTCACATGATTAGAGGGTAGCCACAAGAGAGAATGTGCTCCTGTCCATTGCTGGCAAAACAACAACGCATGCCAGCGGATCATCGGTTTGCAGGACCATCACGCTGTCAACGCTGGGACATGCGGGCCCTGTTAAACTCAGTATAAATCGAACAGCGTCCGCCCAATCCTGTTTTCTTCAGGTGGTTTAATGCAACCAGTGCATCCAGCAGTCTTAACCTCCGTCGTCCTGCCCATTCCCTGGCCACAAATGTCATCATCAGCATCATCCGTCATCCCGTCCAACATGGAGAGCGAAGGACACCCAAATGTCAACTCGTGTTACCCACCCTGTGGATAATCCATTTTCTGAAGAACTCAGGACTTTGTATGACAAAATGTTGTTGGGGTCAGAAGTCATGTTATAAAGAATCAAGTAGTGATGGATTTAAGTATGATTTGCCGGGGTTCCAATCGGCAAAAAAGAATCCCGGGCGGTCTCAACGCCTTGCAGTAGCCCCTTCTTTGTAGCCACGCACTTACTGGATGCAGAATGTCTGGAGACTACCAAGTCACCTGTGGTTTGAAGAAGATGAAGATGATGACATCGCGGATCCATCCTGGTTCCTTTTCTGGCAGAATTTTGCCCTTTGTGAGCGCGTTCATCAGAGGACGGGAGATGAAGAACGATGGGGTACTGAGGTCCCGCCACAAAATGGAGAGGGCGGTCGCGAGAAGTCCGCTGATATGATTTTCCGCCAGCCACGGTCATCGCAACCCCCGCTCCTCACTTATCGCCAACAAAAAGAGAGTCCCCAGGGACCCTCTCAAGCCTGGGCCTTCTTTGAGCAAGCCTCTGATTCACGCCAGCGATATCATATTCCGGCCTTTGGCCGTAAAAACGCAGATAAGTAAGAGGCAAGAACGCCTTGAAGGTGGTTAACCACCACCAAACGATGTCCTAGTCAACAATGCAGCGAATGCAATGGGTTGAAATATGGAGGCAAACACCCTTGGCCCAAAAAATGCCAGAACCGGACCCGGCCTCCAACCACATAGTCACACCCTTCTTTGGGGGTCTCCGCTCTCCTCCTCCCGCCACCAGAACCAAGCGTGGATCCTCAGCTGCCCATGTCACTTAGTCCCCAGATCAGGGATCATCCTCCGCTTCAGGCCGTCCACCTGTGCTCCCGAATTAACCATCCAGCACACCACCATAAGACCCCATCCTACGCCCTTCTCGCTGCCGCCTGACTCCTGTCGAAACACTCGGCACCCGTACGCGGCCGAAGTCCTATAAGCAGCCACCTTCTGTCTACCAGGTTTGGTAGCAGAAGAACACTTCCAAAACCCCAACCAATCCCAAAGTCAAAATCCTGAATGTCGTCAATGTGCCAGGCCTTTTGGCCCTGGAACTGTTTGCCTTTCCGTCTGGTTGAACACAGATGGGTTCCGCCAATACAACTCAAGGCCCACGCCTGCCCCCAATACAAATGCCGAGCAGGCATTTTCTTTGGCCAAGAAAAAGGGGGCCAGTCCCTGCCCAGGCGGCATCCACGTGTCGATCTAAAATTTTCAATCAATCGCGATGTCCTGTCAAATCAGCTGGGGGGGAACTGTGGGGGTTGGGGGGGGGGGGGTTTGTTGTGGGGCTTTGTCCGGAAAAGTCCAAATCTGAACTAAATCAAAAAGACCCACCGACACATGGACTAGTAAAGCACGGCCAAGGCCGCTCAATATAACTCTGTGACAACAAGCTCACTGGGTGAGCTGGTTGAGCTGTCCCATCTGGGGGTGACGGGGCCTCTCAAAGGCTCGGCCACCACGCTCTTCACAAAAAAAAAACGGAGGGATGTGCAGTGTACTATTCGCCCCCAGGTCCTCTGGTGGCATCACATGCCCAGAGAAAAACCAAGCCAATTTTTGAAATATAATCTGTCCTTGGAGATCCGTCTCCAAAACACAGGTCAGGAGCTGTGACGGCTTTCTCCGCAACAAGACGAGCGCTGGCTGGGTGAAACAAGAAACCTTGTGCCAGGCAAGGTTGAGTGTGCGATAACGGGCGAAATCTTCCATTGCTGGCCGCCCTGTAAGATCAGATAAGGCTGGTGTAGCACATCCCTTAGGTCTGGGCACAGCAGACATGAACCTCGTCATCAAAGAAGATTTTCTAAAAAGAGCTTCTAAACCCGGGTCGCTTGGACATGCTGCGAAAGAGAGGCTTGAGGGCTGGAGTTCGCAAATCCACATTCCGCCGTTCAACGGGCGACCCTGCTTCGTTCCCGCCTTGGCTGTGTTGCTGACCACATGCACTCGGCCTCCCAGTTAACCGTCTCTTTGTTGGACCTGAAGTGGCAAACATGCTGGAATTCCACCCTCCGCAACATGCTCCAGGCGATTGGTGGGATCAATGAAGCGCAATGCCATTCACGCAGTAAAAAACGAAGTTACAACTGTACATGGCCCTGAACAAACAAAGCCGCCGAAGCAGCGGTGCGGACTCGGGTGTTTTGAGCCACCTCCGAGAGTGGAGGCATGTGGGTGAAAGAGCTCTGCAGCCCACCTTTGCCCAGTTTGAAGACACCCACCAAAACATCGCAGTGCGGGCGATGCCCATTTGTCAGCTAATGGAGCCATTGTGGTGATCCTTGAGTTCCTGGAACGATCGTTGGACACTCTGAAACATCAGGTCCTGCCAGCGATGGAGAGGGAGACCGATCACAGAAGGGCTGTGACACACGGAGACTTTTTTTTTATTTTTCTCTTTTATTTTACTATTTTTTTTTGCTTGTTTTTTTTATATTTCATGATTTTTATTTTCGTTTTTTTCGATTTTTTTTTAGATATTTTTTTTATTTTAATTTTTTATCTATTTTTATGATTTTTGTGCCTATATCTTTCTTTTTTTTTTTATTTACTTTTTTAGTGTTGTTATTATTTTGTTTTTTTCTTTTTTTTATTTTTCTTTTTTTTTTCTCTCCGTTGAATCCCCAAGGCCCGACAGTTTCAGACGATTTTATCGGACTGTTCATTAGGCAATGTGGGATGCTCGGGTCCCATGGGCAAGTGGCAAGGCGGCACCTCTGCTACTCAGTGGTGCATCATCTGAGGCATGGTCAGGGGCTGTATGGAATGCTGAGGCCGTGAGGAAGTTGCGGAGGTGATGAGGAGGTAAGAGGTATCCCTAACACCGATGTTATACTAGATGGTCCCTGCCTTGTAAAAGAGATTTCGCGAATGTGTGAGGCGGATTGAGTAATATGAGGAAGGGATTGAGTTATTGCTAGTGCCACCCTCGAAAGAAGAAACCCAGGTAGGCTTGGGAAATCAAGGGCTCCATCTCTCAACGACATGAGTGCTTGGATGCTCCATTTCCTCCAACAGTTTATCCTAGCAATTAAGGCCGATCAAAATGAACAACATGGTTACTAGTTGTGGCCATACCCTCCTTGATCCCCGGTTAAAAAACTAAACTCCCAGCAACTTTCCTTCCACCCACCAAATAGAGTATTAAAAGCAGGAAATGTGTCTAGACCTCGAATTCGACTTGCTGATTGATCAACTGAGACAAACTAAACTGTGCGTCCCTGCTTTCACGTTTTCTTCAAAATGTCACTGTGGGAACATACGCCAGCGACGTGACAGCCAGAAGTAGAAGTCCAAGTAGCCGTAGCTGTTAGCAGCACACACAGACGGGAGGATGTGCAGAAAGCCTAAAAGGGTGACTCTCATGGCAATCCGTTAATTTGCCACCGTGTCACCAACGCAATGCTAATGCAGGGCACACATACAACACCCACCAGAAGACCAGCGTTAAGGATCAGTGGTCAGCATGACTATCTGCGTCTCCTAAAAAAAAACACCCGATGTTTTTTGGTATGTTGTACCGTACCAATAGACTTCTGGGTATCCAAAAAAGATTGGACGAATGGCCCGAGCTGGCTCGCCACGCCAATAGAGTGTGTTTGTCCTGCCCCCAATCAGCCAGGCGTCATAACTGAGCGGGGGAATGACCTTCAAAGACAAAAAAAAGCACACCCCGCCCGGAGGAGTCAATACAGGGAGAGAACAAACGCATCCGCTTGTTCCCCAGATCAAAAGTTGATCTATTGAACGCATTTCCATCAAGAAGAATCAGGCATGGATCCTGATGAAGTTGTGGCCGGCAATTGCTGGACCATTTGCTAGCTTTTGCCTGGTCTACTTCACAATCCTCGACGCAAACAGAAAAAATGGGGGTCCCTCTTGAAAAAACTTATATTTAAAGAAATTGATCATTTTTTTTCTATTCTTCCCTGCAATTTTTTTTATTTATTCTCATTCCAAACAAGTTAATTTTTGCTGGTTTAGCTGTGAGGAGACTTAAAATAAAAAAAAAAGACACCAATGGGTGGTTCGTGACAAAAAAAACCTATTTCCAATTTTTAACTCCACTTCCATTTACTCACTTCATTCTTAGAGAAAATTTTTCTTCCATCGTTGTGGGCGGTTGTCAATGGGAGTTTTGGGTCGTGTTGCTCACAATTTTTAAATAAGTGGGGCTGAGAAGTAATATTTATAAAATTTTTTTTGGGGTTCGATGTTGCTGTGAATACAGCAATAAATCATGGTCCTTTGGAACGAGGAAAATGTGGCTATTTCTTTTTAAGTGGCATTTGATCTCGCCTCACAATTTTTTTTAACTCATGGCTCGAGAAGACATTTTTATAAAAATTGTTTTTGGGGCGTACATGGCAGCTTTTGAAATGCAGCAAATACTACAGGTCCTATCTAAAAAATGTTGTTTTCTAATGAGACATATTGTTACTTCCTTCTTCACAATTGGTCGAACGAAAAGAGTGAGAGCTCATGGGTCATGTTTTGGAATTTTTTGGGGGCATTTTGCTGTGACATGCAGCTATAACAGCGTACAGGTTGCTATTATAAAAAAAATGTTGTTTTCTAACAGTACATTTGATCTTCACAATTTGTCAAGAGGTTGCCTCAAGGGTTATGGTTGCTCGTCAGGAACAGAAGAATAGGTAGACACTGTTAAAGGACACATATTTCAAAATGACTTGTTTTTTGCAAGATCTTTAACATAGCACCAAGTTTCCCGCGAAAGTAAAGACAGCGTCTCACACTCTTTTTACCGCCCAAAAGTCCCACTATGTCTACTTTCTGGGGTATGCCCCGTATATTGGCAGGTATATGGCCCATAAGGCAGTGAGTAGCGTATAGGGCAGAGCTGTAAAGGCACGGGTGGGTATACAGAGGGCCGCGGGTCTGGAGGCAGGTATAGGCACGACTGTAGGCACCGGTATAGGCAGGCTGTAGCAGGGTATAGGGCCGGCTGTAGGCAGGTATAGGGCCGGCGGGTAGGCAAAGCTAGCTGATCTGTAGACCAGAGAGATATAGGCAGCCATGTAGGCAGGTATAGGGCCAGCTGTAGGCAGTAATAAGGCGCATTGGTATATGGCACAGTCCTGTAGGGCCAGTTATTTGCAGCTAGTAAGTCAGGTATAGGGTAGGTATAACGGCAAGGCTGTTAGGCAATAATAACAAAATAGAAAAAAAAACAAACAATCACTTACCTGGAATCCACCTAGCTGGGCTTCGTCCCCGCAGCTCTGGATCGGCTCTGCTCTTGTCCCTTCTCTTTCTCGGCACAGGCGAGGGACAGTCATCAGGCCTCAGCAACTAGCAGCGTGATGACGTGAGCCTCCGGACAGCCGCGAGTCTGCAGGTCGCGGCCGGAACCCACTGCGGAACATGGATCACTTCAGCTAGTGCCCCGCAGTGGTATCACGTTCACATCAGCACAAAACCACGCTGCCACCACCAAAACTGTAACACATAGGCTCTATACTGCAGATAATATAGGCTCAGCATAAAGGAGCCATTGAAACACACCGCCAGAACTGTACCAAAGCCTTCAAATACTACAGAGAAAAAGTGCATCAACAGCACGAGCGAGCCTGACACCGCAAACTTTACACATAAGCTCAATACAACAGAGAATAGTGCTCCAGCACAGAAAGCCGCTGACACCGCCAAACGTACACATACTCTATACTAAAGGAAGAATATTGCCACACATGGAGCCTGATTACACAGACAAACTGTACACATATCTCAATACTTACAGAGAATAAGTGCTCAGCCAGGAATCCTGACACCAGCCACACTGTACACATAGCCTACTATACTACAGAGAATAGTGCTCAGCAACAGGCCCTGACACCGGGGCCCCCCCCCCAAAAAAACCCCCTTTGTACAACATAGCTCTATACTAACGAGAAATAGTGTGTCACAGCACAGGAACCTCAACACCGCCCAAAACCATAACATATCTCATACAACACAGAAAAGTGCTCAGCACAACCACCTGACACCACCAAACAGTACACATACTCTTATACTGCAAGAGAATAGTGCTGATCACGAGCGGATGCCTGTACACCGACCAAACTGCGGTACAAATAGCTCTATACGTACAGAGAATAGATGCTCCAGGACACAGGATCTCTGACAACAGCCAACTGTATAACACATAGCTTCTATTCTACAGTAGAATAGCTTGGCTCATCACAGAAGCCTACATCGCCAAACTGTAACACATAGCTCTAAACTACAGAGAATAGTGCTCTCCAGCACACACGTCAGGACCTGACACCGCCAGAAAAACTGTACACATAGCTCTATACTAAGAGAATTAGGTGCTCAGCACAGTAATCCAAGACAGCGCCAAACTGTACTGCACAATAGCTCATAGACAACAGAAAATAGTGCTCCAGCAAAGGAGCCTGACACCTCAAACTGTACACATAGCTCTATAACTACAGAGAATATGCTATCTTCAGCACAGGAACCTTACACTGCGCAAACCCGTCTTACACATACATCATACTTACGAGAGAATAGTGCTCAGACAGGATCCTGAACTAAATACCCAGCCAAACTGTACACAATAGCACTATAACTGCAGTAGAATCGTGGCTACAGCCACAGGAGCCTGACACCGCCATAAGACAGTACACATAGCTCTATACTACAGGAGAATAGTGCTCACAAGAAGCCCTGACCGACTCGACAACAGTACACATATCTCTATTCTAACAGAGAATAGTGCTCAAGCACTAGGAGCCTTGACACCGGACAACTGTACACCATAGCTCTATACTACAGAGAATAGTGCTCAGGTGCAGGTTTTGGGGCGTCTGCTGCGTTCCAGGAAAGGGATATTCAATGTCCAGTTTCAAGTAAAAATGATGGTTCAAAATCCATAAGCTGACGGCGTTCTGGCACTTTTTTTAAAATTTGATGGATCATGCACGGGTTTTAATGGACATGCGCCTGTGGTACAAGACAGGGATAGTGAATGTCAGGACTTTGTATTTCTGTGACATTTATATAACCTAAGTTGTTTTGCCTAAGATGTAGCAGGTATCCATTTGACTGTTGTGGATTTTATTCCAGCTTCTCCAGCCTGTTTGGGTTTTATAGAATGAAGGTTTGTTGTTGTCTCCCAATAGACTTTTAAGGTCATCGTTTCATAATCGACTGTCACTATCGAAAACCTTATCGATGATGGGCCGACTATCGACTATCGCCCGATGTCGATAGCCAACGTAATCACTCAACACTAATGATGATATACAACAAACTGAAAATACACAGACTTGTTATACACAAAAGACATGGATCTTCAAAGGATCTTAGAATTCTTAAAAATAACAAAATGCAATATAAGTAGAGCAAGTTTTTACAACAGGTCAAGAAAAAAATATTTCTGGAACTTGTGAGGAATGCAGGATGTGTCGTAATTATTTCTCTTATCTTTTGCAATTAGGGGTGATTCTGGCCCTCACAGTTCACACAATAGTTTGACATGAAGCTGGTATGACTTTTTTAACCATTTTGCAGAGTTTTAAATTTTTTGCATTAATTTATATTCCCATTTCCTTCCTCTCTCCTTGAGTCTTAAAATTTTCCCAATTAAGATTGAAAACCTGTAACTCTTCCATGGAGTGATTTTCTCCAGAGAAATTTCGGCCACTGGGAGATTGTTCTGCTGTTGTTAATGGTGAACCCTGTGTGAATTCATACGCTGACTGGGTCTCTGCCCTGTTTCCCCCACATAAAGGCCTGTGGTCGGACATTGCACACAGTTTGATTAGATACACCACATTGGAAGACCTGCAGGAAAATGTCCCCTTATTCTGTACACCTGTTGGGATTGTGGGAGGGTACAGTGTCAGCAGTGTGGATGTGCCTGCAGGTCTTGCACCTGTTTTGCAGGGCAGGGTGAGGTGCCATTTTTTGTTGGGGCCTTCAGGGCGTTCCGGAACAATAAGCGCCACAGGTTTGGGGGTTTTGGCCGAAGGAAAGGAGAGGGGGGACTGGGAATTGTCCTTGAGTCTGTTGTCCTATGTAGCACAGGTTGAGTTCCTTTGGCAATTTTTTGTAGGATCTCCAGTTGTGGGTTTGTAAGTGACAACTAGGGGCACTCGTTCTTCATTCTGGGTCTCTTTGTCAGTGAGCGATGTCTCTGTTGATGGCTGTGCTTTGCTGATTTGGTTGTCCCCTCAATTTTGGTCTGTATCCAAATTTTAGAAATTTCGTCCTCAGATCCAGAAGGTGCTTTGTCAGGTCTGCTTTGTCGGAGCAAATTCCCATTGTTACCGTATAGCTGGCTGTAATTAATAGACTGTCTTGTGTGCTTGGGGTGGAAAACTGTCCATTCCTGAGGTAGGCCGTTCTGTCTGTGGGTTTTTTTGGTTTACTGAAAAGTGAGCAGCCCGGTTTGGGCTTTTTATTTTGTAAATTTTTTGGTATCCAGGGGAAAATGGGGTTTTTTTTTCTTGGGTTTGGTTTAAACTTGAGGGTGATTTGGTTTGGGGTTTAAGTTTTTTGAAGGGTTTTATTATGGGGAAATTTTAAATTTTGGGGGGGCCTCCCCCGGGCCCCAGGGGCCAGGGTGACAATTTTATTTTTCATTTGAATTAAAAAAAACGGGGGGTTTAAACATGGGGGTTTGGGTTTTTGGTTTTGGGGATGGGTTTATTTTAAAAAAAGCTTTCCCTTCCCCAAAATTTTTTCCCCCCATTTAAAGGAGTTTTGATTTTTGGGGGCCCCACATCTGGGGCCCCCTGGGGAAATTTCCATTTTCTGTTAAGGTTTCAGGTTTTTTTCCAAAAAGTGGGAAAAAAGTTGGGAAGCGTTTTTGAAAAAGGGGGGGAAACTGTGTGGGGTGGGTTTTTTTTGGGAAAGGTTTTTTTTCTTTGGTTTCCCCCCCCTGACATGCTTTTCAAACCCCCCATTCCCTTTTGGGGGAAAAGTTTTGTATTTTCAGGGATTCTAAACCCTGGTTTGGCCCAAAAAAAAGGGGGTTTTCCCCAGGGGAAATGGGGCCCCAGGGGGGATTGGTTTGTTAAGAAGGGTTTTGTTGTGTTTTTGGGGGTGTAGGGTTTGGGGGGGTATTTTTTTGGAACCCGGGGGGTTTTTGGGGGGATTTTCCCCCCCAAAAAAATTGGGGATAAATTTTCTGTCCCGTTTTCCCAATGCCTTTAAAATTTATTTGGGGGGTCCCGGGTTTTCCCCTTTTTTTATGGATTTGGGGGAAACAAATAAAATTTCAAAACCCGGGTTTGGGGTTTCCCCTTGGGGGTAAAAACAATTCCACCCGCTTTTTGGGGCCCGAATTGGAAAAAAAAAATTTTTTATTTTATTCCCCCTTGTTTTTTTTCATAAGGGGGCCTTTTTGTGGGAATTTTTTTTATTTCCCAAATTTTTTCAGTAGGGGGGGGAGGGGTTTGGAAAAGTTTGGGGCTGTTTTTCTTCCTGGATTTTAGTCCCGAGATTTTTAATTTAGGGGCTATTGCGCCCCCTTTTTTCAGCAGGGTTTTTTTAAAAATTAAAATTTCCCGATTTTCTTTTTAGTGGGGGGCCCAAAAGCCTTTCTGTTCCTGTTTGGGGGTTTTGGTTTTTTATAAAATTGTTTCTTTTTTTTTCTTCCCGGGAATTTTTTAGATTTTCACTTTGCTTTTTGAAAAAAAAGTCAATGTTTTTTTATCCCGTGCTGCCCTTTAAATTTCCCGGGGCCCTGGGGGTTCCAAGGTAAGGGTTTTTTGGTTGGTTTTTTTTTTATTGGGCTGTTCTGTCTCCCGGAAATCCCTGCTTTTTTGGGGGGGTTTTTCCATTTAAAAAGTGTTCCCTTCCCAATTTTCAATTTTTTGGAGGGAAAAACCTTTTCCCCCCATTCCCTTTTTCAGAGTTTTTACTGGTCAGTGAGTTTTCAGAGGGGGGGGAAGGAAGGGACCTTTTGGGGGAAAACTGGGGGAATTTTTATGTTTGGTTTTTGGGTCATTGGGGGGGAAAGGGTTTTCCCAAAAAACCCCGTTTTGCTGGGTGGGTGGTGTTGTGGGGTTGGGAGTGATTTTAAAATGATTTAAAAAAGATTAAAAAAAGGGGGTTTAAAAAAAACCCTTTTTCACCAAAAATTTTAAAAAAAAGCCCAAATTTTTTCTTTTTAAAAAAAATGCAAAAAAAAGGGGGAGACCCTACCCCGGCCCCAAACCAAAAACAGGCCGAATGCGAAACAACTATGTATTTTGGAATTTTTGAGGGGGTTTTCCCGGAAAAAATAAAGATAAAAAATTTCCCATAAAAAAAAAAGAAGAAAAACCGGGGGGAAACATGGGGGCCCCAAAAAAATCCCCTGGGGAAATGGGGGCCCCCAGGGGGGAAAAAGAAAAGGCCCCAAAAAACTCCCCCCACATTCTACTTTTTTAAAATGCAGGGGACATGCCCCATCCCCGAAAAAAAAAAGCAAAAAACTCCAGGGGGCTTGGCAAAAAAGGGGGTTTCAATTTTTTTCAACCAAAAAAGCAAACCCAGCCCCCGCTTTAGCAGGGGCCCTTTTGTTTGTGAAAAAAAACCCTTTTTTCCCCATGAGCCAAAAAAAAAAAAACAATTTTTAAAAAAGTTTTAGTTTCTCTTTCCAAAAGGGGGCTTTTCCTTTTGCCCTTTAGAAAATCCCTGGGGCCATGTTTCCCAAAATCTTTTCCCAAAGGGTTTTGGAGGGGTTCTTCAGAAAAAAAAATTGAGGGAAATTGGGGGGATTGGGAAAAAAACTTTCCAAAAAAAAAAAAAAGGGGAAAAAGGGGGCTTTGAGGGGCAGAACAAGCCCCAAAAACGAAAAAAACCAAAAAAAAAATTAAAGGAACCCCCCCCGGCCCCCCGGAAAAAATTTTTAATTTAGCCCAAAATGGATTAAAAAAAAATTTTACTGTTTTAGGGAAAACAAAGTTGGAAAAAACCCGAAAACCTGGGGGAAAAAAAAGAAAAAGAAAAAAATTACACAAAAATTTAACCCCGAGGAAAAAAGGGAAGGGGGTATTGCCCTCACTGAAAAAGGGAAAAACAGGGAAAATTTTAAAATTTTAAAAAAACCTTGGGTGGGGCAAAAAGGGGGGCCCCCCCTAGTTTTATGGGTGAAAAATTTTTTGGGGCTTTCTTAGGAAGCCCAAAAAAGGGGCAAAAATGTTTTAAAACCCCCCCCTTCCCCCCATATGCCAAAAATTTGGGAAAAGATCCCCCGAAGGGGGGTTTTATTTAAAAAAAACTAAAGGGGTTATTTATAAAAAAAAAGTTTTTTCCAAATTTCAGGACGGAAACGGTTGGGGAAAGGGGTTTTCCCGGGGGATTCCCCAAAAAAACCGGGGGTGCTTCTTTTTATGCTCCCCAAGGGTCCATAAAGGGGTTGGGGAAACCCCGGGGGGCCTTTTTTCCATTTTTAGGCATTGGGGGGAAAATTGGGGCAGGAAAAATCCCCCAGGTTTTGGGGGGGGAAAAAACCTTCCCAAAAAAACCCCCGGGCAAAGATATCCCCAAATTTCCCCTCCCGGGGGAACCCCCAAAACCCCGGGGGGGGCCTTCTTAACAAAAACTTTTTTTAACCCCCGGTTTTTCCCCTTCCTGGGGGGGACACCCGTTTTTGGCCCCCCCTGGATTTTAGGAAAAACCCTGTTTTTTAACAAAACATTTCCCCCAAGGGTTGGTTGCAGCCATGTCCCGGTTGGAAACCCGAGAAACAAGGGGCCTTTTCCCCAAAAAAAACCAAAATCCCCCAAAAAGTTTTAAACAGTTCATACCCCAGTTCCCAAAAAATATTTTTAAATTTTTGGAGGGAAGGGCCTGTATCAAAAGAAAAAAAAGGGGAATTTTCCCTGGGGGGGCCCGGATGTTTCGGGGGGCCCAATATTTTTCAAAAAAACTTTATGGCGGTATTGGAAGGAAACATATTTATCAAATGCCCCCCCACCCAAAAAAAAAAAACCCTTTGATGGTTTCCTTCCCTTATTTTCCCATATATATCATTTGGGCATTTGGGGGCAGGGGGGGGCGGGGAAGGGCCCCAATTTTTAATTTTCCCTAAATTTAAATTCAATAACTTTCACCCCCACAAAACAAAACCCCAAAGGGTTTAAACCCATTTTTAAAAGGAAAAAAAAATTTCCCCCCTTTTTTGGATTTTCCCCCCAATTTAAAAATTTAAAGACCCCCCGGGTGGTCCAAATTTTGTATACCACAAAAACCCCCGGGGGGGCAGAACGGGGGTTCCTTAAAGGGTTTTAACCCGGCCCTTCCCCCCCCCCAAGCCCCCAACCCAAGGGGGCAGTTTATTATCTAAAAGCGGGCCAATTTTCGGTACAATTTTGGGATTTTTCTCTGACCCCAAAACAGGAACCCGGGGCAAGCACCTTTTTGGAAACTGAGGACCCCCAAAATTTTCAAACTTTGGGAATTTTCGGGGCCAAATTGCAAGGGCAAAAAACCCAAATCAGAAAAGCCCGGGAGCCCAAACAACCCGGGGGGGGGGGGGACAAAATTGTCGTTTAAAAAAAGGGGGCCCCAGAAAAGGGGAAAAAACAGTTTCCCCTATTTTTATTACCAAAACCCCAATGGGGGGGTCTTTTCGGAAAAAATTGCAAAGGGGGAAAATTTAAAAATGTGGTTTAAAGGGCACTAGCCTTTAAGGGGAAATTTCCCCCCCGGGGCCCCCCCCCCTCCTTTTCCCTTTGGCAAACCAAAAAACCCGCGGCAAATTATTGTCCCGGGGGGCGGGCCCCGGGAAAGGCCCCCAAAAAAAGAAAATGGTAAAATTCCCCTTTTCCTGCCAAAAACAGGGTTTTCAAAGGGGCCCGCCGGGGCCCCCTTCCAAAAACTGCTGAAACCCCCTTTTTACCCCCTTCCAAAAAATCCCAAAAAAAGGGTGCAAGGGGAAAAAAGGGGGGACTTTTCCCCGGGGAGGGTTTTTTCCCAATTTTGGGTGTTTTTGAATTTTTGTGGGGTTTCAAAAGTCCGGGGCCAAAAGGCCCTTTTTGTGGGAGAAAAAAAAGGGGAGGGGGGGGGGACTCACGGTTAAAGGGATTTTTAATTTTTACCCCCCAAAAATTCCCCCTTAAACACAGCAGAACAGGGTTTTCCCCCGTGGCCGGGAGTTTTTTTTTGGAGGGAAAAAAAAACCCCAAAGGAAGGGTTTTTCCCGGTTACAAACTTAATGGGGAAATTTAAAAACCCCAGGGGGGGAAGAGGGAAAGGAAATTTGGGGAAAATAAATTAATGCAAAAAAAATTTTAAAAAATTTTAACAAAGGGGGTTTAAAAGTTATGAGCTTTTCCCTTTTTTCAAAAATATTTTGTGGGAAAAATGGGGGCCAAAAAAAAATAAACCCTTAAAATTTCATATAGATAAGATAAAAAATTTTACTGATCACTCCTGTCACGCCTCACAAGTTTCCAGACTGTTTATTTCTTGACCTGTTGTAAATAACTGCTCTACTTATATTGCATTTTGTTATTTTTAAGAATTCTAAGATCCTTTAAAGGTCCATGTCTTTTGTGTATAAAAAGTCTGTATTTTCAGTTTGTTGTATAACATCATGTCTGAAGAAGAGAGCTAGTCCTCTCGAAAGCTCACTATCAAATATACTCAGTTAGCCTCTAAAAGGTATCGCCTGATTTCTTCACTCTTCTACATCTAAGTGGTGGTAATATGGGACAATATTATTTGGGAAATGTGTAACGGTATCCTGTGATTGCCGTATAAATGGATATTATTTATAGGCTATCTACATCAGATTTGGGGGAAAGCCATTTTCTCTGCTCAGGGACGTTTGCTGTACTGTTCACAGCCTGCCCTGACTTTAAGTACTAGGAGAGAAAACATGATGATGACTACTACTACTACCACTAGTACAACTATTATTACTACTACTACTATAGATAAGAAGTGTTCTTTATGGTAGCACTAAAAGGGCAGGGAAGGCTGTTCTTTACAGCAGACTTTGCAAAACAAAAGGATTTGGCTCTTAGTTTTTGAGAAAGCAGCATCCCAGTCTCCTCTCAAAAAGAAAAGACGATAAATAATTTTCTCTAATAACTAGCTGCCACAAAGTCTTCTCAGCCAACTGTAAGTAGACTGCGTGTCCGTCCAAAGCTTCATAATTAATTTTCTATAACCCATCCATGATAAAATCCTGCATAAGCTTCTACATTTAATATATGTCAATACATGACATGCTATTTTAGTTTCCAGGTGCAATACAGTGCAATATATAGCAGCTTTGGTGAAGAAAATTGACAGTGCTTTATTGTACATTAAACTACAGACCAAACTTCACATGAAAAGATGTGTAACATTTTAAGCTGTAAAGAAAGTACCAGTTTGACTACAAATTGTATTATTACTCAAAAAGAGTAATTTTAATATAAGGAATACAAAGATCTTCAGAGTTACCAAGATGATCCTATGTCCATAGAGGGTAGTGTTGCACTTCAGATTTTGGTCAAAGTCATATTCAACCAGCATCTGAGCAATTTGGTTTGGGTTGACCCAAATCAAATTTTGGCATAAACCAACAAAAATTTTTCTCTACCATTTGGGCCCTTTAAGCATTAAACCGCAAGTGACATCAGATGAGTAGTGACACATTGCATCAGGACTGGGCCCTGAAGCCCAATATAAAGATGAGAAAACCCTAAAAGAAGGGGTTAAGTTTAGGGTTAAGGAAGGGGCAGAGTAAAAAAAAAAATTGGTTTCAACCTGAACAGGGACAGATTCTTACAAAACTAATAGAAGGGCAGCTTTAATATATCATACTCAAACCATTTCTTTTACTTTTCCTCTTCTATTTTCGTACCTTCCATATCACCAACATATCAGTCATTGTCTTCAGGAGACTTGCACACTTGTTTCCTTATCACAGATATATTTTGCCGGTTTCAAAGACAGACATATATTCTATCAGTGTGTTTTTAGAGGAATTCCACACAAACAGGGACAGAACAAACAAACAAACAAACAAACAAACTATGAGCAGATAGAGACCTTTGTTATATTTAATGTCAAGACCCCTAAAAAAAAACAATGCTTTTTACTAAGCCCCCCAATTTTCTTCTACTGAGCTGAAAAATCTACTGTGATACTACCTTAATTTTAAGATTGGACAGGCCCTTGAAAAGCCTAAGAAATATCCTGAAGTTCTTGAAGTGGTTGTCTCACTGCAAATATTTGCTTTCAATATGTAGGAAATGGTAAATGGAGACTTTTTCCAAATATATCAGTATTTTGATTTTTCCCTGGTCAGGAGATAAGAGATTTTATCTGCTCTGAGTGCACACAGGTTACTACGGGATGGTATTCCGAAACACGTCAGTGGGGACGTCAGATACATGTACATTTTTCGGATATTCTGTATGCATGATTTTTCTTTTTACATTTTTCTAAATAAATATTTTTTAACTGGATTAGTGGGGATCGTTTTCGTCTTTGGACGCTTGAGGTTACAACACCTTTTTGATTCCACACAGGTTTCTCTGGTAACAGGCCCATTCTCCCCTTCTCTCTCTGCTTTTTGTCTTTTCTGAGAGCAAGGAGTGACATCACCACAGGACGGCCAGCAGCCTGAGAACAGAATGTGGTATCTCTAATAAGGAAAGGAGATTTATTGCTTTTGTTTACTTAAAAAAGCTGGGACTATGGAGCTGATATGCTAATTACTGCTATAGAACCACCTACAGTCTAACCAGGAAGAGTGAAGAAAGCATGAATCTGAAGCGTCCGTTGGGTCTGTGAAACAACAAAATGAGACAACCCCTTTAAAATCCAGAAGAGCTAAATTGATGGTCAGGAACATATGGCTATCATGTTAAGGTTCATCATAACTTCAGAAACATTGATCTTCAATTAATCACTAAAATTAACTATTTGATGTAATTATTTCTTTCATCCAATTAATATATCTTTACATCTAAATAATAAAAAAACAATTTTAAACCAACCAACATTAACACCAAACTAACACACTACTATATTAACCCAACATCATTCACCCCTATATACCCATTATTATCTCCCTCCCATACCCCAACAAACCCAAATACCCTACACACAACAATCCCCATACCCCCTCAACCTAATCCAACCATCACAACAATAATATCACCAACCCAATTCCAATCCATTCCACCCCACCCAAAATCTTACAACACCCTCCACCACACACACCCCCAAACATTACACTACCCCTTAACAACCCCCACCATCCCCAAACTAACCATTCAACCTACAACACAAAAAACCAACAACAACACATCAAACAAATTCACTAACATCCCACACCAACAACCCTCCCCCCCCACTCAAATATATATAGGTACTACACAATCAACTTCTCAGACTCTCGCGCTAGAACCTCAGATCTCCTGATAAGACAAACCTGGTATCCAGATCATATCTATCCACAATCTATCAATATTATCTAGAGATAATCTCTCGAGAGATTAGATGTATATATTACTAAATAAATGAGACTCACACAACAAGAGTCAGAGAGTCAGAGAGAGAACTGCTAATTATTTCTCACTACCCACCTCTCTCTATATATCACACCCACTCTCTCATCTCACCCGCTATATCTCTCTCTCCAAACACAAATACATACAAAATTCTGATTAGTCAAATCCCATAAAAAAGTAAAACGCGATCAGACGCTCTCTCTCTCGCTTTCTCCGCGTTCCTCTCTCACACGTTCTCCCACTATACGACTGTGGTGTATGATATCTATTTTACTCCTACGATTTCCCAAAAAACAATACTCTCACAAAAACTCAACCAATTTTAGCTCCTTTCCATACATTTTTTATTATATAAATTTGGTAGAGTAGGCTTCTAGAGAGACTACGATCTAGATGAGAGGAGATGGATCCTGATGTGTGTTTCAGTAGCTGAATTGTTGTGCTATATACGTATATTGTAGAGTTTGGAGTCAGTAAGATGAAAATACGAGGAGTGTGATAGTAAGAGATAGCTCGCACTTTATGTGTTCAGTAATGTGCTATATGTGTTGTGAATCCTTAGTGAGAGATATCGCTTAGTAAGCATCTAGAGATGTGATTGGCACTGAATACTAGAGTTGATTTCTTAGAGCGTTTTTTATATCTCGCTTGCGTCTCTCATGTCCTCGCTCACGATAAGTGAATGACTATACTTATTTAGTCCTGCTGTGTGTAAGTCCCCTCAATTCTTGCAATTACAACTGTGTCCTAACTCGCGCTTCACAATATTTAACCCCATTCCCTTCTTTTCTTGCCATAGTGATTAGAGTTTGTTAATGGAGTGTGTACTCTCTCTCTTCTCTCTCAATATCTAGAGATGATGTGGATTGGAGATGTGTAGACTACCAGAGAGATAGATATGTAGACGCGCGACTCTCACGCTAGGTGTGTGGATAATTAGAACGTTGTTGCTCGAGTTATGTCTTCGCGACTATACTATCTCATCGAGTCGATAGTGTGTGTGTGTGCTATTGGCCATTTCAAGACGATGGGTTTCTAGAGATGTGTGTGTTACGTATCGCAGGTGATGAGCATCAGCCCGCTCAGCTCAACTCTTCTTCGCTAATAGAGAGAGAGTATTGTGTGTGCTCACCGCACTTGTGTGTGACGAGGTTTGTTTAGGAGCAACCCAAACAGGGCTGGAAGAAGCTGGAATTAACATCCAAACAGTCAAATGGATACTGCTACTTCTTAAGCAACACACTTGGTTATAAAAGCCACAGAAAAAAAGTCCCAGACCATTCACAGCCCTGTCTTGTACACAGCCTGACCCTTAAAACCTGCATCACCACAAATTAAAAAGTGCCAGAAGGCAGTATGATTTGAACTATTCATTTTACTTGAACTGGACATTGAATATCCCTGTCCTGGAACGAAGCATGAGCCCCAAACCTGCTTGACCCCCAGATTTAAAAAAGTCAGGAAAAAATGAGTAGTCTTTCAACACCATTTTTAGGTTGAAACTGGACATAAGACTATCCCTGTCCTGGGCCACAGCCATGAGCCCCAAACTGCATGACCCCAGATTAAAAGTGCGGGAAAAAGGTGGACTTTGAAACCACCATTTTAGTTTTCACTGGACTTTGGACTATATCTGTTCTGGGCCAAATTTCATGAGCCCCAAACCTGCTCGACCCCAGATTAAAAAGTGCCGGAAAAAGGGAGTCTTTGAACACCATTTTTGTTTCAAACGGACATTGACTATACCTGTCCTGGGCCACAGCATGAGCCCCAACTGCATGAACCCCCAGATTTAAAAAGTGCCAGAAAAGGAGTCTTTTAACCACCATTTTAGTTGAACTGGAATTGACTATACCTTTCCTGGGCCACAGATGAGCCCCAAACCTGCATGACCCCCCAGATTTAAAAAGTGCCGGAAAATATGGTCTTTCAATCACATTTTCGTTGAAAATGGAATTGACTATAATCTGTCCTGTAACCCTAGAATAACCATTAAACTGTCTGACCCACAGTTAAAAGTGCAAGAAAAAGGAAAGTCTTTTCAACCACCATTTTGTTTCACTGGAATTGACTATACCTGTCCTGCGGCCACAGCATGAGCCCCAAACCTGCATGACCCCAGATTTAAAAAGTGCCGTAAAAAGGAGTCTTTCAACCACCATTTTGGTTTACTGGACATCTAACTTATCTGTCTGTACCGGCAGTATGCCATTTAAACCTGGTCTGACCCCCAGATAAAAAGTGCCGGAAGGGAGTTCTTTCTACCACCATTTTAGTTTCACTGGACATAGACTACAAGGGAGGGTCCAGCTGCCAGGGCCCAGATTACAGTGGGTGTGGTGAATGATACCAGGCTAGCGTCTGTCAATCTATTAAACACGCAGGTTCAGCAGCCAGCGCCGGAGTTAGGTTAGTGGGGTAGGGTAAGAGCCCAGGCTGGCGTCTCGTCTCTATTAACTCGGTAAAAATGCCCTTATGACGCAGCAAAGAAAAACAGTCGTGCTGAGAGAAGAGTGCCGGAAGCAGAAGTGTGAGTATGACCTCCAGCCTTCCTCAGTACACAGTCAAGACCTGGGGTTAGAGCTTGCCTTCCGGTGAGTGCGGACCAATTGAGCTTCACTTGGAAATTCTGGTGGTCTAACGCTCCAGTTCACCCAGGTTGCCCTTTTTGCTTGGCATTCTTTTCTTCATTTTACTCAAACGTGCTGGAGGAAATTGTCTCTGTTCTTTGATTCTTTGTCGTGCTCCATACTCAATGTCCTGTGAATAACCTACATCTGCGTCAGTCTTCCTGTACATCCCTTGTAAATTCGAGGAATTTTTTTACCAGCTTTATTTTGTTTCATGCAAGTTTTTTAGTAGTTTAATTCTAGAAAATCACATTTTTAAAATAGGTGGAATCCCACCATGTCTTTGTTTCTCTTTTTTTTAATTGTATTAAATGGGTAGTCTCAATACAGGGATTGCTAAGCTATGTTAAAGATCTTGCAAAAACAAGTCTTTTGACAAATATGTGTTCCATTATCAGTGTCCTACCGTATTTCCTGTTTCTGACAGCCACCATCACCCTTGAAGCATCTTGACAATCGTGAAGAACACATGTCTGTTAGAAACCCATTTTTTACAATAGGACCTGTAGTATAGCTGCACTTTCACAGCAAAAATGCCCCCAAAAATTAAAAACAATAAACCCATGAGCCACTTTTGACAAATTGTGAAGAAAAATGTCTCTTAGAACAACATTTTTTTTATAATAGGGACCTGTAGTATACTGCATGTCACAGCAAAATGCCCCCAAAAAATTCAAAACATGACCTTGAGCCACTTTGACAATTGTGAAGAACAAAATGTCTGTTAGAAACAACATTTTTTTTTATAATATGACCTGTAGTATTGCTACATTCAAAGTAACATGACCCCCAAAAATATTATAAAAAATGACTTCTCAGCACTGTTAAAAATTGTGAGGGAGAAATGCCACTTAAAAGCCACATTTCTGTACCAAAGGACCATAAATATAGCTGTATCTCACAGCAAACACGACCCCAAAAATTATAAATATGACTTCTTCAGCCACTATTTAAAAATTGTGATGGAGAAATGCCACTTAGAAGCCACTTTCTGTTCCAAAGGACCATAATTATAGCTGTATCCTCACAGCACATGACCTCAAAAACCATTGACAATGCGCAAACTTCTAAAGATATAAGTGAGTTAAATGGAATACGGTGTTGTCATGAAAACCTTGCTGTCTTTTACAGGAATCTCCACAACCGCAAATGAGCAAAATGAAAACTTGTTGGGAACTGGGAATAAAAAAAATTGCAGTAAGAAAGAAATGATCATTTTAAAATACCATTTTTCAGAGGTGACCAATTTCTTGTTTGAAGAGGACATGTGAAGTAGGACCGCGAAACTAATCGGTGACCTCGGCAATTGGGGCCACACATCATCAGAGATCCATGCCTGATCATCTTGATGAAAGTCAAATGATCCACATTATCTGTGGAAAGCCGGATGCGTTTGTCTGTAATGACTCCTCCAGCTGTGCTGAAGGTCGCCTCAGATATGACGCTGGCTGCGGGCAGGACAACACTCTATGGCGTGTGCCGAGCGAGATCGGGCCATTCGTCTATTTTGGTATTTACCCAGAAGTCTATGGGTCCGAAACACATACAAAAACATTGGTGTTGAGACGGAGATATTCGTGTTGCCCCATGATTTTAAAGCTGGTATCTGTGTGTTGTATGTTGTGCCCCTGCATTGCATGAGTTGGTGAGGTGGTAAATAAACATTGCCAGAGGTCCCACCCATTAGGCTTCTGCCAATTGCCTGCTGCTGCTGCCTGCCGCTACGGCTACTTGGCACTCTTTTGCTGTCCACATCACTGGACGTTGTTCCACCGTGACATTTGAAGAACGTGTTGCAGACGCAACAGATGTCTCCAGTTTATTCAATCAGCAAGTCTCCATTTTCCTGCATTTTTACTTCTCTATTTGGGTGGTGGAGGAAAGTGCTGATGTTCATTTCTGATGGACTTCTTAATGCGGAGGATCCATGTTGGAGGAAATGGAGCATCCAACACTCATGTGAGAGATGGAGCCTTGATTTCCCAAGCATCTGGGTCGAGGGGCACTAGCAGAACTCTCTTCCTCACCTTCCTCCTCCGCCTCAATTCACGCCAACCTCTTCCAAGGCAGGGGGAAAATCGGGGGGTCGGTAATGTCGGTTTGTCTAGGAATACCTCCTCTCCGCTTCCTCCGGCACGGCTTCAACACAGCCCTGGATTCTGCCTCAGATTGATTGCACCCTGAGAGCTGAGGCGCCGCCTTGCCACTAGCCCTGGACCCGAAACCCACTGCCTAATGAAGACCGATAAAATTGAGAAACTGTCGTGGCCTTGTAGGGTTTGACGGAGAAAAAGGCTTCCGTAGTCCGATCTGACTGTGTCCGTCTCCTCCTCCATCGCTGGCGGGACCCTGATGTTTCAGTGTGTCCGACGATCGTTCCAGGAACTAAGATACCGCAATGATCATGCTGACAAGGGCATCGTCGCACTTGACCATTTTGGTGGCTTCTTCAAACTGGCAAGTGATGGTGCAGAGCTCTTTACCTGCCTCCACTCTCAGTGGCTCAACACCCCGAGGTCCGCACGCTGCTTGTTCAGGCCATGTGTCAATTCGTTTACTGCGTAATGGCATTGCGCTGCTCCCACAATCGCTGGAGCATGTGGAGGGTGGAATTCCAGCGTGTTGCCACATCAACAATGAGGCCGGCAATCCCTCTTACACTACGGACGTCTCGTCCACATGCTCCCGTTGCATCAGCCAGCATTCCACCACTGAGGATCTATCATTCTCTGTGGAGGCACTCTCCTATACCTGGTTTACACTGGATTTCATCCATTCTCTTTATACACCATAAGATTTTATTTCTATTTTGGATGTTACTGATAAAGGACATTCGCCGAAATATATTAAAACATCGACGATCTCTTTGGCTTACTATTTACTCCATTTGATATATGAGCACTTGTTGAGTATGTTTACATCATTTTTTGGATGATTTTTTGTCCATATTAACAACCACGATCTCTTTGGCTTATTACTGCCATTTGTATATATGAGCACTTGTTGAGTATGTTTACAACATTTTGTGAGATGATTTTTTAATTCGTTTTTCTGCTCAGTGATGAATAAAAATCTCTATTTTATTTGAATTCAATTTGGTGTGCCGTGGTTTACAATTGACTATATACGTATATTTCCACGTATAGCACCCACTCCCTAGATTAATCTTATGGTATGCATAACCTTCAATTTTCATTATTAACAATGAGACGGTTGACGGGGAGGCCGAGCTGACGCTGCAACGCAGCCAGGCGGGACGAAGCAGGATGCGAACGGCCTAGGAAAGTGCGAACTCAGACCTCGAGCCTTCTTCAGCAGGCATCCAGACCCGGGTAGTGCTTTAAGATATTTTTGGGACGACGAGTTCATGACATATGCCAGGCAAGGGATGTGCTCCAGCTACGATCTAAGGGCGTCCAGCAGATTTTGCCCGTTTATCGCAAACTACCTTGCCTGGCACAAGGTTATTGTCACCCTGCCAGCGCTCGGTCTCGTTGCGGAGAGCCGTCCACGCTCCTGGACCTGTGTGTGGACAGTCTCCCATGACAGATTAATTTAACACGGCTGGTTTCTCTGGGCACGTAATTGCCCCAACCCAAGGTCCAGAGGACCCTTGGGGGGAAAGAGCCCTGCACCATCCCTGCGGTTTTGAAGAGCGTGCTCCGAGCCTGAGAGCCACCGTCACCCCCAGAGACATCCAACCAGCTCACCAGTGAGCTGTTCACAGATATATTAGCGGCCTGAGGCCGTGCTTACTATTCCATGTTGTCGGTGGTGGAGTTGGACTTTTTCCGGACACAGATGCCAGACAACGCGCCCCTAGAAAATTTTAGATGACACGTGGCGGCCAGGCAGGAAGGAACGGCCTTTTCTGGCAAGAAATTGCTCTGCTCGCATCTGGTATTGGAGGGCAGGCAAGGGCCATGAAGTGGCGGAACCCATCTGTGTCACAAAGAATGAAAGGCAACATTTCCAAGGCCAAAAGCCTGGCAATGCCGACATTCAGGCTTTTGGCTTTGGGATGGTATTGGAGGTTAAAGTGTTTTTTCTGCTCCCAAACTGGAAGACAAGAAGGCTGGCTGCTAGACTGGCTGCTGTACGGCATGCCAGGGGGGGGGGGTCGGGTCAGAAACTGGCGGGAGGAGACGTGGGTAGGATGGGTCTCTGGTGGTGCTGGTGGTACTCGGGCGATGGTGGAGGATGATGAGGTGAAGGCTGATCTGATCATGACTCTGAGAGAAATGGGCAGCTGAGGAACGCTGGTGGTGGCGGAGGAAGAGGCGGTGGAGACAGAGGTGATGACAGTGGGTTGGAGCCCAAGCGTCGGTCTGGCCTTTTTTGGCCAAAGTGTTGCCTCCATTTCAACTCATGCATTCGCTGCATGATGTCTTAGACATGTTGGTGGTGGTTAAACACCTAAGATTCTTGGTCTCTACTTTTGCGTTTATGCAAAGGCGGGCATATGACATCGATGGGTGATGAATCAGAGGCTTTGCTCAAAAGAAGGCCCGGCTTGAGAGGTCCTGGACCTTTTTGACGGCGATAAGCAGAGGAGCGGGGTTTCCGCTGACCGTGGCTGGCGGAATCATATCAGCGGACTTTCTGCGAACAGCCCCTCTCCCTTTTTGAGGCAGGGACCCGTATTGACACTACCCCATCCGTCTTCCTCCTCGTCCCAGTGATGAAGCGCTCGGCAAGCAAATTTTGCGGAAAAGACCACCAATGGATCCACTAATGTCGTCATTATCATCTCATCATCTCAACATCAAACACAGGTGTCTTGGTCGTCCTGACTATTCTGCATCAGGAAGCTGCGGGCTACAAGAAAGGGGGCACTGCAAGGCGTTGCCGACGCCCAGGATTTTTGACTATTGACCGCTTCCTTATCCTCTTGGTTGGCTATCAGTAAATGGGTGTCAGAGGCAGACAAAATAATCATCTTTGGGCTCTTGATCTTTTAACATGCCTTCTGACCCAAACCGCATTTTAGTCATCAAGAGTCTTCAGAAAATGATTTTAAGAACAGTGGTGGGTACACGAGGTTGACATTTGGGCTGCCTTCGCTTCATGTTTACGGATGATGATTGATGCTGATCACGACAATTTGTGGCCGGGACTGGGAGGTCGAGGAGGTAAGACTGCTGGATGAGGGTTGCAATTACCAATGAAGAACAGCATTGGCGACGCTGTTCGTTACTGAGATTCACAGGGCCATGACCAGCGATGAAGGCCTGACGTCCTACAACGACGATCCGCTGGCATGCGTGTGTCGGCCAGCACTGGATGGAGCACCTTCTCTCGTACCTCTACTCCATGTCCTACCCTCTTTGCTCGCTTACACTCTGATTTCGCTCCATGTTCTGCAAAGATAAAAATATGAGAGGTATGGAATAGTTTTTGGAAAAGGTCTCTTATTAAATGATGGGCCAAATCACAGCTCTATTCTCAAATCCCTAAAATCAAAACAAAATGGCTGGGATTGATAATTTAAGTGCAAGGTACCTCTATCAAAAAGCTTGGACTGACCAAAAAGTGAAAAAAACACGTGTCTGAAATGTTTGCGGATAATAAAAGGTATTTTTCGGCACCAATCATTACACCTGGGGTGACTACAAAATTGCTGGATTCAATTTAAGTTTAAGGGTACTCTATCAGCAAAGCTTGACTGACAAAAGTGAAAAAAACACGTATCTGAAATGTATACGGATAATAAAAAGGTATATTTTGGCACCTATCAGGTATAACCTGTGGTGACTACAAAATTGCTGTATTCAAAATTTAACAGCAAAGGGTGGCTCTATGAAAAAGCTGGCCCTGCGCCCCCAAAGTGAAAAAAACAAGTATTGAAATGTATACGTGATAATAAAAGTATTTTTTGGCACCTATCAATACCCTTGTGGTGACTACAAAATTGCATGGATTGAAATTAAGTGCAAGCTACCTTATCAACAAAGCGTGACTGACCAAAGTGGAAAAAAAAAACACTATCTGAAATGTATTACGGCTAATAAAACGGTATTTTTGCAACTAAAAATACACCTGCGGGTGACGACAAAATTGCTGCGATTTCCAAATTTTAAATGCAAGTGCCTCTATGAATAAGCTGGACAGCGGCCAAATTGACAAAAAACACCTATCAGAAATGTATACGGATAATAACGGTATTTTTTGCTCACTAAAAATACCACCTGCGGTGACGACAAAATTGCTGGTTTCAAATTTAAGTGCAAGGTAACCTCTATCAACAAAAAGCTGGACTGCGCCCAATTTGAAAAAAACACCCTATCTGAAATGTATCGGATAATAAACGGTTTATTTTTGGGCACCTAAAACATACACTGCTGTGATGACAAAATTGCTGGATTCAATTTAAGTGCAAGTATCTCTATCAACAAAGCTGGAGTTGACCAAAAGTGAAAAAAAACAGCTATCTGCAATGGTATACTGGATAATAAACAGTATTTTTTGCACCTAAAATAAACCTGGGTGACGACAAAAATTGTTGGATTCATATTTAATTGCAAGGTGCCTCTATGAATAAAGTTGACTGTGCCAAATAGAAAAAAACAACAATCTGAAATGATACGGATAATAAAACAGTATTTTTTGCACCTAAAATACACCTGCGGTGACGACAAATTTGCTGATTCAATTTAAGTGCAAGGTACCTCTATCAACAAAGTTTGAGTGACAAGCTGACAAATAATACAGCTATCTGTAATGTATACTGATAATAACAGTGGGAGTTTTGCACTAAACAAATGACCTTCGTTACTAGAAAAGATCTGTATACTAATATAAGTTCAGGCTGACCAACATCCAAGTAATATCTAACAGAAAAATGTTAATAAAAGCTATTGCAATGCAATGTCTACACAAGTCTGGTGCACAATATCAGTATCCTTTAAAGAGCCTGTCTGTCTGTCTGTTGTTCGCTGCGCCCCCCCCCCCCCACGCTCCTCCCGTGACTTTACAGGGCTAGATGCTCTTTAAACACTCTCAGCCTAACTACCTAATAAATCTGCTAATCATCATAATATATCTATGTTCTAAGGTTCCACAGCTAAAAGTATGCTGTCTCTGTGAACAAAATGAATAATACGCTGAGTTGTTTGCGAGCTGTTTTGACGGATGGCAGAGCGCACGTCCTACTGCTATGAGATCGCCTGACACACACTGAGGCAGAACAGGAAGGGCTGTTCTATTGTAAAACGAGGTCATGTGTTTTTTCAGCAATCGCAACCATACACATCCAGTCATGACGTCGCCACACAGTCACCCTGCTCTATTCTCTAAGCTGATTTGCTGGACCGCCAAAATGACAGAAGTTGCGAAAAAATGGCGCGATATTAATAGATTATGCGCAGATTTTAACCTAAATTATCGTGTGATCGAAAAAATCCGATCAACATAAAAACCGTGCCGATTTCAACTTTGTCGATAATAATCGCTCAACACATTGCATATTGCTATCACTTGGTAACAAGAATGTGAGGTACTTGTGAGCTTACTCCCTATTGGCTGTAACTAGGCCATTCACTTTGTGGCAGAATTTCTGGAAAGTGATGGATCATGTGGGTGGAGCATCCCTAGCCCAGCTTTTCTCCTAATAGAGGGCTAGCATTCATTAAGTAGGCTAGTTAGTGAGAGTCCAGTGTGCAGACAAGTCTTTTCCGACTGGGTGTGCTTGTTGAACCTATACTGGGACACCCTATGAGTAAAGAGCCTGGCTCAGCTATCCATGGCCAGGCCCATACTTCAATTTAGGGAGCACAGCAGAACCACACAGACCCCTGCAGATATCAACACTCTCTTAATAACAGTCCTTACTGAGGAGATATCCGGAAGTAAGTCCGACCCTCACCGCCTCCACAGAAGAATTGAACTTAGATAGATTCAAGAACCCCCTTGTTCTTCTGATTTACAAGTCAGGCCTTGCCCCAGGATCGTGCTTTTGGCTATCAAACTGTTCCTTGACCAGACTCCCCGGGAAACAATCTGCTCAACATCTGTGAGTACAATTAATTCCATAAAAGCTGCCCACCAAGTGGTGAAGATTTTATTAGTAAAGTAAATGGACGTGACTTTCCAAGTTACAAGGAAAAAGGGAGTAAAGGTTTGTATCTATATTTCTTCCACACCTTCTTTCCACTGCCAGCCAGCTGAAAGGGAACTCCACTTACAAGTATTACCTACCATCTGTTACCAGAGACTGTATTCCATGCATCTTTTGTGAAGATGGTGATCATTGCCCAGTAAAAGAGGGTTTTATTTTTCATAATATCCCCGGTGTCTGGTTTTCTTATTTTGCACACATGGACATTACACCTTCATACACCAAACATATTGACATAGGACTGTCCAGTGGGTTAAAGATAAAACTGTACGGGTGCTCCCCGGGGGACCCCGCTCCAGGTGCAGTCACCCATGCCCCTGCTGTGATAGGCGCCGTTACCCGCAAGTCAGACCCCAGGTGCACTCTCCCAGCATCCAGCTACTCATCTATCCTTGTTCTCGATGTCTCTGCTTCGACTGTTTTAAATTTTTAAGGGCCCCCCCACCGGTGATTTTTGTTTCACCCGGGCATGACCCAAATTTAACCCTGACCCTTCCTGCCATTCCTTGCCGGTTTGATAGTGCCTTGCAACCTCGAGAGAAAGCACTTGTTGCATTGCTATTCCGTGTATCGTACCTGTTGCCTCCGTCTCTCAACCACAAACCTTAGCTGCCTGTCCTGACTTTCCTGCCTGTCCCCGACTACGAGCCATTCTAACGATTCTGTACCATGCCACCTCGGCCACCACTGCAGACAAGTCACGCCATTGGTAGCGATCTGGTGGTTCAAATGCCGCAGCAAGTCCATCCCGCTTTGTGGTGGACTCCCGTTGTAAACTCGCCTGCAGTGGTACAACGGATTCAATACTCCAGCCATTACAGTTCAATCCAGCCATGGATCATGCCAAAGTGCCTCTGCCGAATGTCACTGACATGACTACCATCATAGCCCAGTGGTCACACCAGATCGCACAACAGGTGCAACAGCCAATCAGCTGACCAACTTATGAGCAACTTCTTCTACCCTAGCATATTCTTCCCTGGCTTCCTCATTTTTCAAGCTGAAAAAGTTTGATGGGGACTCTAAGGTGTGCAGGGGCTTCATCACCCAGTGGTCCCTGCATGTGGAACTTATGGCCAGTCAGTTCCCAACCGAAAGGTCCAAGGCGGCATTCGTGGTCAGACTACTCTCCGGGAAAGCCCTGGCATGGGCCACCTCTCTCTGGGACAAAGATAATCCAATCATGGCCAATCTCTCCACCTTCCTTTGTGACTTCCACAGTGTCTTCAAGGAACTTGCCCATGCCTCTTCAGCTGAGACCACTTTGTTGAACCTGCAACAAGGAGACTGCTCTGTAGGTGAATACGTAATACAGTACTGCATTCCGGCCTCGGAATTGTCCTGGAATGATGCTGTGTTGAGGGCCACATTCAAGAAGGGTCTCTCTAGCCAGATTAAGGATGCACTATCCACTCTAGACCTCTCTTCGACCATGAACGACCTCATCCACCTGGCCACTCGCATTGACATGCGCTTTTTGGAGAGACAGGAGAGCTCCGATAGGAGCGTGACTCAGCCAAGACACGTCATCTGCCTTGTCTTGCTTCGGTCTGCAGATGGATCCAGCTGAGCTGTCTGCTGTTTAGCAGTGGATACGGCCCATCGATCTCTGGGCAATACAGTGTTTTTTGGGTTTCGCAAATTATTACTGCCAGTTTATTCCACATTTTTCTACGGTGGTGACAACAATTGTGGCGCTCACTTGGAAGAACATTGGCCACCTGAGGCCAAACAAGCCTTTTCTAAGTTGAAGTTGGTGTTCTCCTCTGTGCCCATTCTGTCTTGACAAGATACCGAGAAACTTTTCTTCTTAGAAATTGATGCCTCGTCCATGGGGGCTGGGGTGGTCCTCACACAGAAGGTTCCCAAGGGCAAGACCCTTACATGTGGCTTCTTCTCTAAGATGTTTTCTCCTCCTGAGAAAAATTATACCATCGGAATTACTGACCATCAAGCTGGCCTTAGAGGAGGGGACTCGACATCCGATCAATGTTTACACCAACCATAAGAACTTCTTGTACCACCAGATGGCCCAGTGACATAAATCGACTTCAAGTCAGATGGTCCCTCTTCTTCTCCTATTTAAATTTCCGCATCCATTTCGGTCCCACGGAGAAGAATATCAAGGGTGATGCCCTTTCCCATGCTTCCGATGTTATAGTGGAACAGATAGCCCCTTGGCACATCATCCCTCCTGAATGTTTTATCTCCGCATCTCCCATAGACCTCCAATATGTTCCTTCGGGTAAGACATACATGCATCCTGTGCTCCGGAAGAACATTCTAAAATGGGGACATTGCTCTCTGGTGACTGGACATGCCAGTGCACGAAAGTCATGCCTACTAATTTCCCATTTCTATTGCTGGCCAGATCTTGTTAAAGATGTGAAATAATTTGTGGAATCTTGTACCTCTTGTGCCCACAACAATACATCCCAACTCAAGCGGGCAGGTTTGCTACAACCCCTGCCTATTCCAAAGAACCCGTGGAACCATATTGACATGGATTTCATCACTGACCTTCCATCCTCCTTAGGCAATATTGTCATGTGGGTGGTCACTGACTGTTTTTCTAAAATGTTGCACTTTGTCCCGTTGTCCTGTCTGCCCTCTGCTCCTAGCCAGTTACTATCTCCAGCACATCTTCTGACTGCATGGACTGCCCCAACATATTGTCTCGGATCGGGGGGTCCAGTTTGTGTCGGAATTCTTCCACATCCTTTGTTCCCAGCTGTGAATTAAGCTGGATGTCTCCTCGGCTTATCACACCTAGAGATGGGTGAATCGATTCTAACGAAGTGGATTTCATTTAGAATTTCAGGAAAACTTTGGTTCTGCATGAAGCCGAAGTTTATGGTACTTCACGGGAACAAAGCGTCTTTTTTTTGTAAAATGACCGCAAGTACATGGCTTTATATGGGGCAAAGAACTCTGGGGGGAAGAAAGGAGGACCCTCAATGACATGTGCAGACATGAAGCCAATCAGAGACCGGTGGGATTCTGTGATGTCACAGTACTATAAGTAAGGATGGCACCTGCGCTCCTCACAGTCCTCTCGTTGTGTCTCTTGGCATAACAGCGTCCCTGCTGCTGTTGCTGCATAGCTCTCATTATACAGCTTTACTTAACGATTGGGGAAGGGGAAAAAAGATCATTACAAGTCTGTTACTTGCTCAGTAACTCAGTTTTCTGTATCTGCTGCTATACAGATCTCATTATTTCAATTTCTCCTGTTGTATTAGGGAATTTTAAATTCAAGTAATCCACTCAATACTGATAGTGTTGTATTGGGATAGAAATACAGAACCCCTTTTCTGCGCCATTATTTTTAAATTTTTCCCGTTGTATTAGGGACTTTTAAATTCAAATAATCCACTCAATCCTGATAGTGTTGTATTGGGATAGAAATACAGACCACTTTTTCTGCACCATTATTTCAATTTCTCCGGTTGTATTAGGGAATTTTAAATTCAAGTAATAAACTCAATCCTGCTATACAATCCTGCTATCTGCTGCTATACAGATCTCATTATTTCAATTTCTCCTGTTGTATTAGGGAATTTTAAATTCAAGTAATCCACTCAATACTGATAGTGTTGTATTGGGACAGAAATACAGACCGCTTTTCTGCGCCATTATTTTAATTTCTCCTGTTGTATTAGGGACTTTTAAATTCAAATAATCCACTCAATCCTGATAGTGTTGTATTGGGATAGAAATACAGACCGCTTTTTCTGCGCCATTATTTCAATTTCTCCTGCTGTATTATTAGGGAATTTCAGTTTCTAGGAATCCTCTATCCTGTTAGTGTTGTACTTGGAGTGAAATATAGAATGTGTATTTATCATATACAGACATCTTCATTAAACAGAGTCTGTAAATTTTTGATCAGACAGAATGTCAGACAGAGAGGTGGCAGGTTCTTTACATGCAAGTGGCAGTGGCACAAACGTTCCTGGAGCAGGCACAGGTCACAGCACAGTAAAGGGACATCGCAGCAAGGGTCACTTGATGAGGCCAGAACTGCCGGTGTCATCTAGCGGCCGTGTTTTGACCAGTAACTAGTGATGAGAGATTACGTTGACTATCGTCATGGGGTCGATAGTCGATATTGGCAATTATCAATAAGATATCCGCTAGTCGATAATAGATTATCGCCGGGTTGACCATTAAAGTCTATGGGAGGGGAAACAACACCTCATTTTACACCCAAAGAGGGATGGAAGTGGAAAAAAACCCCACAACAGTCAAATGGATCCCTGCTACATCTTGGCAACACATTGGTTATAAAAGCCACAAAAAAAAAAAATCACGACCTTTCACTATCCCTGTCTTGCACCACAGCTGACCCTTAAACCTTCACCCCCAAAAATTAAAAGTGCCAGAAGGCAGTTGATTTAAACCATCATTTTACTTAAATGGAATTGAATACCCCTGTCCTGGAAGCGCAGGGCCCCCAAAACCTGCATGCCCCCAAAATTTAAAAAAGTCCCGGGAAAAGGGTCTTTGAACCCCCATTTTGTTAAACTGGACTTTAACTATTTCTGTCCGTACCAAGTATCCCCTTTAAAACCTGTCTGACCAAGATTAAAAAAGTGTGGGAAAAAGGAGTCTTTCAACCCCATTTTGTTGAATGGAATTGATATACCTGTTCTGTCCCACGTATGCCCATTAAACCTGTCTGACCCCCGATTTAAAAAGTGGGGGAAAAGGAGTTTTGAACCAATTTTGTTGAACTGGAATTGCTTACCGTCTGAACCGCGTATGACCTTTTAAACCTGTTTGCCCCCCAAAATTAAAAGTCCCGGAAATAGGGTTTTAACCCCCATTTAGTTTCATGGACATTCAAATATGTCCTGGGCCACAGCATGGCCCCAACCTGCTGCCCCCCACATTTAAAAATTTCCCGGGGAAAAAGTAGTTTTTTTCAACCACATTTTAGTTTCATGGAATAGACTTCCCGTCCTGGGCCACACATGCCCCCTAAACCTGTTTGCCCCAAGATCAAAAAAGGGGGCACTATGAATTTTGTACAGGGCTTCATATTTTTTTTTGGAAACTAAAATTTGTTTACAAAATTTATTTAGGGAAGTTTTTTTATGTTTACTTTTTATTATATTTTGTTTTTTTTCAAGTGTGATAACATACAACATCACCCCCCTGCATTTTTTAAGGTATTTTTTAACGTGTAGATGTTTTAAATTCGTCCGCACACCCCTTTTAAGTAATAAAAATGTCTAATCACCCCCAAAAACATTCTTAGTTGAGAAGACATTTGCCCTCCTGGCTTTGAGGTGTTTTCCCCAAATAAATTTTCAATGGTTTCATTTTTTCCCCCAAAACCCTTTTCAGGATTTGGGACAGACCCCCCTGGAGTTTTAAATGATGCGACCCCATAGTGACTCCAGCCCCAAAAATTTTTAAGCCTCAAATTGTGCAATTTGTGTCCACCCGGGCCCTTTTTGACACTATTAACCTCACAGAAATCCCTTTTTCAAAATCTGATTTTTTTGAGAAATTTAAGTTTCCCCTGATTCCCCCTAACGGTGAGAGCTAGTGTTGCCTAGCCATCTTTTAACACGGGGTCCAGCTGCCAGGGACAGATTTACGGGGTGCAGTGGACCCCAGGCTAGGCTGTATCTTTTAAACCCGGGGTCCAGCTCCCAGGTCCAGCTTACAGTGGGGTGGTGAGAGCCCAGGCTAGCATCTGTCTCTTTAACCGCAGGTTCAGCTGCCAGGGCCGATTACAGTGGGTGCGGTGAGAGCCCAGGTGGCTCCTCATCATTTAAACCGGTAAAAATGCCCTTATGACCGAAAAAAAAAACAGTCTGCTGAGCAGAGACGGAGTAAGGGATCCGTCAGGGGACACGAACAGACACAGAAGGTGGGGCCCCTGAAATGATCCCAACCCCCTGCCCCTGCCTTTTGGGGTCCCCGACCCCTTAATAGGTGGGCCCCCAACCCAAAAGACTGAGACTATGCTGAAAAGGTGAAAACCAAGACACAGACAAAAAATACAAACACATTGGGAGGTCAAGCACCCAAAAGTCGGTAATATCGGGAACGGGTACAAGTAGAGGAGAAGAAAAAACGTGAAACAAGAGAGAAAATTAAACCCAGGGGGGCAAAAAATAAAGAGGGGGGTTTTATAGGCAAAAAACGGGCAGTATAAAAGGCAAGGGAAGAGACAGAAGAACCCTTAAAAATCCCTTCCGGAGAATAAGGAAAAGGGGAATAGGGGGAAAGAAACGGAAGCCCAGATGGGAAAGTAGAGCTGTCAATCCCCAGGGCAAGGACCCGGTTAACCCATGGAGTGCGGAAATTTCCCTGGCCCGGCGTCGGCCAGGAATCAATCAAGATAGCAGGGAAAACCCAGTTCACATAAAAAACCCCAATGAGCCTATGTCAAAAAACCTGGTTTTGTCCATGGGCCCGCGGCCGGCGACCAGAACTAAAAAGCTGGGGTTCTTTCTGCATGATCATGCATACCCCCCCCCTTATGGGGGGCCACCGGCCCTCAACAGACCCTCTAGGTTTGCAGAAGGGACTTGGTTAACTTTTCCCTTTTTTCATTTGGGAAAGCTGTTTTGCAGATGGGACTCGGAGAGGGACATTTTTTGGTCTGGTTCGGCGGTTTTTACTGGGTTTTTTGATTTTTATTTGGGCTTTTTTTTAGGTCTTATGCTCCCCAGACTGTGCACAGTCGTTTAACGCAATTTCTATTTTAGTTTCATCCCTGTAGTGGCGGATAGTAAAGTTGGCCTCGTTCGGCAAAAGGGGCCCAGCTTGGGAGGGCGAACTTTGTGAATGGTAGTTGAGGCACAAAATCTAAAGGAAAGGTGGTAAAAAAATACTCCGAAGAAAGATTTTTCAGGTTTCTCAATTTACAGATGCTAATTTGTTCGGGGGAGACGGTTGAGCTTGCCCCTGGGGTGAGGTCTATAGGACAAAAATCAGGTGGTGTTTTCCCCCCCCCCCCCCCCCCTTTTTGACATTAATTACAGACCAAAACCAAGGGATGCCTATTTGAAAAGACACCAAAGGTCACCCCCTTTTATCAAATCGGTGGTTCTCCCCCCTGAACAACGGATTATGGAGGCGGAGCCAGGGCAACCCCAAGGAAAAATATTTCAGAGAGTTTTTCCATGACAAAAAAGAAGTTTTTCAGTATGCGAACTCCCCAAAATCAAAGTGACTCAGCGTACAAAATTTTTTTTCTTCCTCTGGTTAGTGAGGGGAATCTACACCTGAAACCAAGAAGGGGAAACACAAAAGGAAAAAGTTCCCAAAACCCCAAAGGGTTTGAACAGCCTACTGATGAAATTAGCAGCAGCACCCCAATCAATCAGGGCCCCGACAAGCAAAAATCTTGGGCTAGAAACTAAGGTCGGGCCAAATAAAATTTTTATTTGGTTGGAGGTACCTCAGATCCGAGTTACCTTCCGGAAATTTGTGCAGGGTTCGGGTTTTCCTTGGGGGGAGTTAGGTATAGGACAGTTTCTCAGGGAAAAGGTCAGGGTTCCGAATAAAGGCACAAGGCGTTTCCAAACCGGTGTCTCCTTTGGTGGCAGCGAGTAAGACCCAACCAAGGTTTTTTTCCAGAGACTGAGAGGGGGATGGGGGGAAGAATCTCAAAGAAAGGGAAAATGCAGGTTTTACAGGAAAGCCGACTTGAGGAACAGTCAAACCCCTTGCTTTTCCCTACGTCTCTCCCTCAGTCTTCTGTCAATAGTCACAGCTAGTCATAAAGTCACTCAGGGTCTCGGGATTGGGGGCTGCCCTAGCATCCTTTACGGCATCAGACAGACCTTGTCGGAAAAGGGTCTTTTAGGGTTTGGGCGACCACCCCGTCAACGTACCCATTTGGGGGAAAATAGAAAAGTAGTTTAGCCCAGCGGGGCCTGCTGAATAGATAGCAAATGAGTCTTGGGCCCCTGCCCCCCGTTGGGGTTTTCATAAACCTGTCCAAAACCAAAAAAAAAAATTTTCACTGATCTCCACTCAGGGGGGTTTAGAGGGTATAGCTAATGCCCAATCTGAGGTGGGCCCCGGAGGAGAGACACAAAATGCTAATTTCTCACTTCAGTGGGAAAATAGTTGAAGCGAAAAAAAAAAATTTCATGATTCCCTAAAAGGGTTTGGAACCTGTCGGATTTCCGTCAAAACGATCAGGTAGGGGGCATTTAGACTTATGAGTATGCTAGGATCCACAAAAACAGGGGGAGGTGGACACAGACGGGGCGGCAAGCCCGGTACGGGTTAGTTATGGATCCAGACGCTGTGAGACTTTTTAAAAAGCCCCGCCTGCCCCGAAGCTGAGTGTCAACCATCCCAAACAGCGGTGACCGACAAGCGGTATCATATTGAACCGCGAGGGAGTGACTGGGGGAGGGCTGTTATATGTAAGGGATCCATCAGGGGCGCACGAAAGACCAACAGGTGGGCCTAACATGTCCCAAAACCCTGTCCCTGCCTTTTGGGGGCCCGACTCCCTTTAAAAGGTCGGCCCAACCCGAAGGGCTGGCCCTATGTGAAAGCATGAAAACACAAGACGCAGACAAACAATCAAAACAATAAGGGGGCGGTTTTAAACAAGCCAAAGCGGGAAAAATTCGGGAACGCGGTACAAAATCAGAAGGGAGAAGAATAAAAAAGTTAAACAAGCAGAGTAAATTAACAGGGAGGCACAGAAAAAAGAGGGGAGTTATAGGCAGAAAACAGACCCGTATAACAGGGAAGGAGAAGAGAAAAAAGAACCCTTTAAAAACCTTCCAGGAAACTAAGGCAAAGGCAAAAGGGGAAGAAACGGAAAAGGGGGATAGGAAGTAGAGCTGCAATCCCCCGGAGCAAAGGGGAGGGTTAACCCCTGGAGGCGGAAAATTCCTGGCCCCGGGTCGGCCAGGGAAACAATCAAGAAGAGGGAGAAACCAGTTCACACATAAACACAAAAAGAGCACTTTTCAGAAACCATGGCTTTCGTCGATCGGCCGCGGCCCGGGGACCAGAACTCAAAGTGGGGTTCTTTCTGGCATGATATGACGCGGGAAAGGGGAGTAGACCCCCACCTTTCCCAGTACCAGTCAAGACCGGGGTGTGATTGCCCCTCCGTTGAGTCCCCACCCCAAATTTGGCTTACTTTTGGAAAAACTGGTGGTTAACGCTCCTTTCCACCCAGGTGCCCTTTTTTTGGCATTCTTTTTCTCATTTTAATCAACGTCTGGAGGAAAAATTCTTGTTCTTTGTTATCTCTCCGTGCTCCATACTCATGTCCTCTGAATAACCTACATTGGTAATCTTCCTGTACCTCCCTTGTCCAATTAGAGGAATTTTTTTCCACTTTTTGTCATTCAAATTTTTTAGTGTTTTAATTTTAGAAAACCATTTTTAAAATAGGATGGGAAAAACCATGTCTTTTTTCTTTTTTTTATTTATTAAATGGGTTTTTTCAATACGGGATTGTAGCTATGTTAAAGATCTTTCAAAAAAAAGTCTTTTTTCAATATGTGTCCATTAACATTGTCCTACCAATTCCTGTTTTCTGCCCAGCACCATCACCCTTGAGCCACTTTTGACAATTGTGAAGAACAAATGTCTGTTAGAAACCACATTTTTTACAATAGGCCCTGTTAGTCTAGCTGCATTTCACAGCAAAATCCCCCCCAAAAATTCAAAAACATGACCCATGAACCACTTTGACAATTTTTGAAAAAACAAATGTCTTGTTAGAAACCAATTTTTTATAATAGAAACCTGTAGTATAGCTGCATGTCACAGCAAAATGCCCCAAAAATTCAAAGCATGACCCTTGAGCCACTTTTGACAAATGTGAAGAACAAATGTCTGTTAGAAACAACATTTTTTTTTATAATGGGACCTGTAGTATAGTTGTCTGTCACAGCAAAATGCCCCCAAAAATTAAAATATAATCCTTAGGCCACTTTTGAAAATTGTGAAGAACAAATGTCTGTTAGAAACAACATTTTTTTATAGTATGACCTGTAGTATCGCTGCATGTCACAGCAAAATGCCCCCAAACATTCACAACATGACCCTTGAGCCACTTTTGACAATTGTGAAGAGCAAATGTCTGTTAGAAACAACTTTTTTTAGAATAGACCTGTAGTGTTGCTGCATTTCAAAGCAGCATGACCCCAAAAATTATAAAAATGACTTCTCAGCCTCTGTTAATAATTGTGAGGGAGAAATGCCACTCAAAAGCCACATTTCTGTTCCAAAGGACCATGATTATTGCTGTATCTCAAAGCAACATACCCCAAAAAATTATAAATATGACTTCTCAGCCACTTTTAAAAATTTGTGATGGAGAAATGCCACTTAGAAGCCACATTTCGTTCCCAAAGGACCATAATTATAGCTATATCTCACAGCAACATGACCTCAAACCATTGACAATGCGAAACTTCTAAAGATAAAGTGAGTAAATGGAATACGGTGTTGTCATGAAGCCTTGCTGTCTTTTACAGTCTCCTCACAGCAAAACCAGCAAAATGAACTGTTGGGAATCGAGAATAAAAATTGCAGTAAGAAATTATCATTTTAGAAAAAAGTTTTCAAGAGGATCATTTCTGTTTGAAGAGGAATGTGAAGTAGACCAGCAACTATCCGATGACCTCGGCAATTGGGGCCACAACATCATCAAGATCCATGCCTGATTCATCTTGATGAAAGTCAAACGATCCACATTATCTGTGGAAAGCCGGATGCATTTTGGTCTGTAATGACTCCTCCAGCGTGCTGAAGGTCCGCTCAGATATGACGCTGGCTGCTGGGCAGGACAACACCTCTATGCTGTGGCGAGCGAGCACGGGCCAATCGTCCATTTTGGAGACCCAGAAGTCTATTGGGTCCGGAACACATACAAAAACATCGGTGTTGAGATGCAGATAGTCGTGCACCATGATCTTAAGCTGGTCTCTGTGTGTTGGATGTGTGCCATGTATTGCATGCGTTGGTGAGGTGGTAAAAAAGATTGCCAGAGGTCACCCATTAGGCTTCTGCCACCTTGGCCTGCTGCTGCTGCTGCCGCAAACGGTACTTGGCACTTACTGCTGTCACGTCGCTGATTGTTGTTCCACCTTTGACATTTGAGGAACGTGAAGCAGACCCCAAAAGATGTCTCCAGTTGATCAATCAGCAAGGTCTCCATTTCCTGCATTTTACTCTCTATTTGGGTGGTGGAAGGAAATTTGCTGAGTTTTTGTTTTGTACCAGGGATCCAGGGGTGGCCACCCATAACTGTTGTTCAGTTTGATGGCCTTAATGCGAGGATCATGTTGGAGGAAATGGAGCATCCAAGCACTCATGTGAGAGATGGAGCCTTGATTTCCCAATCCTCTGGGTCGAGAGGCACTAGCAAACTGATCTTCCTCATCTTCCTCCTCCGCCTCAAATTCGCGCCAACCTCTTTCCAAGTCAGGGACGTGGGTTTAACGTGGGTATCTAGGAATACCTCCTCCTCCTCCATTTTCCTCCGGCACAGCTTCAACACAGCCCTGACTTGCCTGAGATGGAGCTGATGTGCCGCCTTGCACTCAGCCCTGGACCCCGAACCACTGCCAATGAAGACCGATAAAATTGAGAAAAATGTCGGGCCTTGTGGGAATTCGACGGAGAGAAAGGCTCTGTGTCCGCATCTGTGTCCGTCTCCTCCTCCCTCGCTGGCGGGACCTTGTTGTTTCAGAGTGTCCAACGATCGTTTTCCCGAACTAAGATCACCAGCTGACAAGGGCATTGTCCGCACCCGACCATTTTGGTGGCTTCTTCAAAACTGGCAAGGATGGTGCAGAGCTCTGTCACCTGCCTCCACACTCGGTGGCTCAGCACACCAAGGTCCGCACCGCTGCTTGTCAGGCCATGTGTCACTTTTGTACTGCGTAATGGCATTGCGCTGCTGCCCGCAATCGCTGGAGCATGTGGAGAGCGGTTTCCAACGTGTTGCCACGTCAACAATGAGACGGTTGAAAGGGGAGGCCGAGCTGACACTGCAAACGCAGCCAGGTGGGGACGAAAGCGGGTGCGAACGACGGAAGTGCGAACTCAGACCTCGAGCCTTCCTCAGCAGGGAATCCAGACCCGGTAGCTCTTTAGAAATTTCTTTACAACAAGGTTCATGAAAATTTGTCAGTCAAGGGATGTGCTCCAGCCTACGATCTTAAGGGCGGCCAGCAGATTTCGCCTGTTATCGCCCACACCTTGCCCGGCACAAGGTTCTTGTCACCCAGCCCGCGCTCGGTCTCGTTGCGGAGAGCCGTCCACAGCTCCTGACCTGTGTGTGGACGGTCCCAAGGCAGATTAATTTCAACACGGTCCCGGTTTCTCTGGGCACGTGATTTCCACCAAGGACCTTGGGGGAAAGAGCCCTGCACCATCCCTGCGGTTTTCAAGAGCGTGCGCCGAGCCTGAGGGGCCACCGTCACCCCCAGAGACATCCACCCAGCTCACCCAGTGAGCTGTCACAGAGATATAGCGGCCTTGTCCGTGCTTACTAGTCCATGTGTCGGTTGGTCAGATGGACTTTTCCCGGGCCCCAGATGCAGACAACGCGCTTGAAAATTTTAGATGACACATGGCTGGCCAGGGCAGGGACGGCTTTTTCCCGGCAAAGAAATGCCTGCTCGGCATCTGGTATTGGGGGCAGGCAAGGGCCATGACGTGGCGGAAAACCCCTCTGTGTCCACCGACGGAAAGGCAACATTTCCAAGGCCAAAAGCCTGGCAATGCCGACATTCAAGCGTTTGGCTTTGAGATGGCTTCGGGTTAAAGTGTTTCTTCTGCTCCCCAAAACCCTTTAAGACAGAATACGGCTGCTAGACTGGCCACTGTACGGCGTGTAGGGCGTCAAAAATGGCAGAAGGAGAAGGGGTAGGATGGCTCTGTGGTGCTGGGG